>RDPX01000030.1:117835-155514 GCA_003991215.1 Morbakka virulenta
CTAGTTTTCCTGTCAAGTTGTTCCAGTTCTTCATTATTCCACCTCAGTATACCAGCCCCATATCTCATCAGAGACACTGCCCATGTATTGATAGCTTTGAGTTTATTCCTGCCATTTAGACGTGATCCAAGAACTAGCCTGGTTCGTCGTAGATATTCCTTTCCAAATTTATCCTTCATTTCTCTTCCCTTGCTCCTATCATACTCTAGTATTCCCAGATACTTGTAACCTTCCGACGTGACCTCACTAACCTTTTCGTTACTGGGTAACTTGATTCCTTCGGTTTTGCAAACTTTCCCACGCTTAAGCACCAGAACCCCACATTTCTTAATCCCAAACTCCATCCCAATATCTTTACTTATCATTTCCACCGATGATAATAATCCATCGATTTCCTTTTCATTCTTTCCATAGACTTTAAGGACTTTATTATTATTATTATTATTATTATTACTATTATTATTATTATTATTATTATTATTATTATTATTATTATCCCCGTATCATGATTTCGCCGTTTTGTTCACCATTAGCGCCAGATCCAGTCCAGGTTCATTTGGTCGACAATGTTTTTCGAAGGGTGTTGACTGAACCCAGGAGGGCATTTTTCTGTAGTTCATTGTTGTTACCTGACATCTTGTTCAAATGGTCTTTAACGCGCTTTTAATCACTCCTAGTGATACTCTCTGATGACGACTGACATAGTTGCCGTTATCCCACATTTTTTGAGATTTGAATTTCAAGATGAATTTACTTGAAAAATGTTTTTGTTCAATTTTATATCTTTCGATATGAAGGGACTCCAATATGTATCAACATACATGTTCTTTCTTGCTTATCCTTGATTATGATGTCAGATTTATTGATTTTTATGATCCTTTTGGTTTGGAATTGCATATCCCAGAGAATTGCAATTTTTTTATTTCCTGTTACTCTTTCTCGTTGATATTCATACCATTTAGCAGTGCTTTATTATTTTTCACTGGATGTAAGACTTGGTATCGTAATGCCTTTTTTTCATAACTTTTAGTATCCAAAGTCTTTTTTAAGATCTGTGCTGAACCCTAAAAACCGGCATTCTGTACTAATTGTTTGCCAATCTTCATTGCTAATTTTTTATCAATCCTTAAATAGCACTCATTACTTTACCTCTTGGTCCAATTATGCCTTTTTTATGAATTCTCAATATTTTCCTACGTTCTCGCGTTAGTTCGTAATTTCTCTTAAGCTTTTGTATGACCTTTTCCACCAAACGAGTGTTAAATAGCCAATCAATATAAAAAGTTACTTAATTTCTTGTTTCTTTCTCACACACTTACTTGTCTGACTTATTATGTCCAATCTGTTTGTTTTAATATATTCGCCATTGCCTTCACCTTTTCATTCTCAGTCACATCTTACAGGCCTATGATCGTACCAGTTATGAACACTTTCCATCCCTGCTTTCTTACATACCCTTAAATGCAGAATCTGAGCCAACTTGTCGTGTTTTCAATGTTTACCTTTTTTTCCAGCACTTTACCATCGGAAAAGATATATGTGAATATGCTACTGTAATTTGTGTATTTTCGGGAACGGAGATTGTGTTGCTTTTAAATTACTTTCTGTCAACGTCGCTGCAAGTGGAATTTTTCCTACGACTTTGCTCCTGCAAGTACTTGTACCGTACACCAAATTACACGAAACACAAGTTGTTTTTTGTAGCCCAGCCTTATTATTATTACGTTGCTGTGCAACCTTTAAATCACAAAGACCCTGACGAAGGAGACAGAAGAGGACCGAAAAGAGATACAGACAGAAAGGCAGGGAGATAGACAGAGAAAGGAAAAATGAGAGCGAGCGAGTGAATGTGTGTGTATTTATGTATGTGTACCACAAGTAACTGCCCTTGTTAAACCGCTAATAGCATATAAAGTCACTATAATTTGTTATAAGTAGTGCAATAATCGAAATTTGAAACGGGCTATAAGAAATAAATGACATAGACTCAAATATCTTTTATGAGATGTGACTCTATAAATCCTAATTTTCAAGTTAATTTTCGAGAGGATATATGCACGTTCTTCAAGGGGAACAACTAACATTACCTTCTTTGTTGATGATCTGCAATCTTCTTATTGCATGTCTAATTTAAGAGTGTGTCTCAGGTTTTGTTATTAGTCATCATTATTTTGTGAGCTCAGATAGAAACAAGATATTGAAAAACATTGTTGAATTCTTGTGTATTTTTAGACTAATGTTAACTGGTGAACTTCTTCTATTGTGCATTTTAGGTTAGTGTGGTTCCTTTTCATCGTGTTTACATTTCTACATTTGTTTGCGAATTATCGAGCAGTATCAGCAGTGATTATGGAGTCTGTGAATCTACCCAGACTAAATATTCTTTTGGTTCATTACCTTAATAATGGTCAGATTTTATCACCAAAGCATGTTGCTGAGTTAGATCCAGTCATAAGAGGTAAGATAGAAGGATTTACTTCAGATTCGCTAATGTATAAAACCTTTTAAACCTTCCATCTGTTTGCAAATTGTTTCAATCATCAGTCACTACAGTTCTATAGTATGAAATTTGTTTTGAGGCTGCCTTTGTTCACCGATCAAGAATAAACCGGAGAACAGTACTTTTCCGATACATACAATGGGCAATACGTCTTTCACCTATGCTAGATGTAATTGGCCTAACAAATCCCCATGCCTGTAACACCAAAACGAATACTCGTGTAAGCTGAAAAGTGTTCGTTTTCATTTTTATTGTGCTATTATATGTCATTACGTAAAAATGAGGAAATTTGATATATTATTACATATAATTTATATATTATCGCCTAATTTTTGGATATATTTATATATATCCAAAAATTAGGTGATATATATCCATGGCCAGTCTTCAGGTAACAAGTTTTGGTAGCAAATCTAAACATCATTCATCCAATTAATCCTAACAATACTTTTCTAATAATTGTTTTGCTTCCCCATAACACCGTCATTTGCATTTCGTTTCCAAGTTTATCTGCAACCTTTTCATCAAATGGTTCTTTTATCGAATTTTTCAATTCCTTCCTTCCATCGCCAAAGCATCCAATCACTACTGGTATAACTTTCAACTTGAATCCTTGCCTTCTGTATCGTAGTTTGAAACGCAGTTGTTGATATTTCGCCGTCTTTTCGTTTCGCTTTGCCTGTTTCATTGTCCAGTGCATGCCATATCCACAGTGTATATTTCTTTTTTGTCGCTTCCTCCAAAGTTATGTTGGGTCTTCTTGCTGCACAGTGTGCCCACATTTGATCACAACACAACAGAGCTGTTCAAAAAGGTGACACCAAGAATCGTGAAATAGCTGAACACTGCTGGACACAAGACCATACCTTTGACTTGTAAAATAAAAGGATTATAGGCAAGAAAACCAACACAACAACAAGAAAAATAAAAGAAACAATTCATTTCCTACAGCACAGCAATAACGTCAACAGTATATCCTACACCCCAAAAAAGAAACACAACAAACACAACATAGGTATGGCGCCACTCCTCAAAACAACTCGACCTCTGTATACACGTAGGTACGCACTGCCATCTTTTCTTTAAATAAACTTCTTTCTTTCGCCATTCGACTGCCAAGATCTTTAGTGCATTATCTTGTCTCCTTATACTCTGAAGCTGTTAGCTTTCTGCACGCTGATAACAAGTGTGGTAACCTCTCCCTTATTCTACAGCATAACCAGCAACTGTCTACTTCTACAGTTCCTTTAACCGTCTTTCAAGTTCTTGTTTCCTCCATCTGTTCTGGTATGTCGATAATAGCTGCTGTCTACCTTGAGTCCATATTGCCTTTCAACCATCCATAGTCCTCTTTTATATTCCCCAATATTATTTCACTTTGCATTTTCTTTTCCTCAAATTTCTTAAAGCGCACACCTTCTGTTCTCTCCTTGAGTTATTTTTTTTATTTTTCTCCAGCTTAATTTTCAGTTGTCATATCGCTCTTTATCGCATTAAACAAGTCCTTTACCAAATTTCAACTCCTTACTGTACACCTCCAAAATATCTTTCACGTTCGTTGTGAAAGACGTCTGCTCTTTCTCATTTTCATTCCCCCGTGCTTTCTCCAATCATTCGTTTGTTGCGGTTGTCAAATAACATGCAACACTTAACTCTTGTCTCATTGTACACGTCTTTATAGCTTCTCGAACCTCTTGCTTCTTTTCTGTTTGCATTTGATCAAGGATGATTACCATGCCTATTGACATCCCTTAGCTTATCCTTCACTATTTTATCCAAACATTCTACATCTCGTTTTCCAAGTCTACAGACATTCATGATATAACCTGCCAGTGGGACCACTCTTACATTAATGGCTTGCGTGAGATGATTATCATTCAAGTTTAGTTTGACCAGTTGTCTTGTCCTCTTTCGTACCTCATTCTCCACACTTGCCATAACCATCCATTTTATCACCTTGTTCACAACTTCCAGTACTATCAATCCTTCTCCCTTCACCTTTTTACCGTCTCTGAAGATCACTCCACCACATTTCTTTACACCGTAACTTGTATTCATACTGAGTTTAATTTGATTTTGTCTTTTAAATTCGTCTTTCTCCACTAAATTGTCAGTTCTAATTTGCCCACTTTTCTTACACCCTTCAAAAGCAATTTATCTGACTCAGGAAGATATAAGCCCAAGTTGTTTTCCTGTAATTCTGCACATGTTTCCTAATCCCAATCATGCCTCTTTCTATGTCTTTTCTTTTCAAGTATAACCGATCAACATCACTCTTAGGATATAGAGCCTCATACATCGTTAAGGTCTTTTTCGTCGTTCTATCTAACTTCTTAGGCTCATCAACTTTCCAACCTATGACTCTATGATAAAAGATAGGTAAGCACTGTTGTAGCCACAAGTCACATAAAATTTTGATTCTTGGATTTTTGCCTGTTTGGTGTTTCTTAGAATCTTTTAGCTAACAATAGTTTGTTCAAAATGATTTAAAGTGCATCTCAAGGTAAATTACCTGTCGAACATGAGAGACTTGTAGGAACCTGATAGGAGGAGACAATAGGTAACCTTGTAGTTTCACTGCTAGGGTTAGGGTGTCGGATAATACACATTTTACCCAGACAAGCGCCATTTTTTTGATAAAAGAACTGAGTAAGGTTCACTCTTATGGAAATAATGACCGATCAGATTAGCCTCGCCTTTATGATCAAATAGGATGGGTCTTTTGGATGACCAAAGTAACTATTATAATATTGTGTTGCTTTAACTTCTAACATGCTGTATGGAAGAAGACTATACATGGCCTTTAACACCCCCTTTTCTTCCTGGTATGCCCTGACCTACGCTTTGCTTGTTCTGTTAGAAATTGCTTTTTGCAATTATATCATCGACTGTTTGGGTTATTGTATCATCGATTACTTTGGGTATTGTATCATTAATTGCTTTTGCTATTGTATCATCAATTATCTTGGCTATTATATCATCTATTACTTTGGCTATTGTATCATGGATTGCTTTGGCAATTGTATAATTGATTGCTTTGGCAATTGTATAATTGATTGCTTTGGCAATTGTATCATCGATTGCTTTGGCAATTGTATCATCGATTGCTTAAGCTATTGTATCATCAATTGTCTTGGCTATTATACCATCATGGATTGCTTTGGCTATTGTATCATCGATTTTTTAAGATATTCTATCATCAATTATCTTGGCTATTATACCATCGATTGCTTTGGGTATGGTATCATGGATTGCTTTGGCTATTATATAATTGATTGCTTTGGCTATTGTATCATCGATTGCTTAAGCTATTCTATCATCAATTATCTTGGCTATTATATCATCGATTGCTTTGGGTATGGTATCATAGATTGATTTGGCTACTTTATCAGGAAATGCTTTCGCTAGGTCCTGAATAGCAAATAATACTGATCTTGGGTTTTGGAAAATTGCTTTGACATCCAGTTTTAACATCGAGCTTTAAGTCTTTTAAGTATCCTAATTATGCTTTAAAAAGACTGTAAAAATCTTCACACAAACACCAACATGTACCTTGTAATTGTGTATCAGACGTAAAATCCGAGAAAATTGCTTTGATGTAACAATGGTTTAGTTTTTTCAATATTTCCATTTCTCCACATTTTGTTTAAGGGCCAGGTTATCGCCGAAATATTAAACTTGGATCCTCTCTTGAGCACTTTCGAAGGTATTGAGTTTAATTTCAAAGTTATCATTTCACAATTATAATACAAAAGAATGCTTTTGTTTCTGTAAGGTTGTTGTTTCATAATGAGAAAGGTGATGTTTTTTCGGTTTGATAATTAAACAAATAGGAACCAACTTTGCTTATGATTAGACCTCCCAGATTTAGTTCAAAATTACAACACTGATTATTCGGTCCCTCACCCTCCAACAGTGGCCAGCCAAACACGTTTTTCTTCTCCTTAACTACCTGCTGGATTGTTATGCCTACATTACTGTTTTTGTTTGTTTGTCAGTTGTTCCCTCCAGGAGCATTTTGAAGCTGGTCTGAGCAATCTTGTTTTTGTGTCTTTTAATTTTCTCGCACGTATGGATGTTAGTGTCCATAATGTTGTTGTGTAAATTAAAACAGATGTTACAGTGGCGTGGAAAAATATTTATAGCATCAGGCAAATCGTATTTTCACACAACATAGGAGGAAGTGATAAGGGTGGATCTCAAACAAAAAGGAGTCAGCAGAGACCTGGTGAAGGATAGGATAACTTGGAAGTCAATTTCAAGAAAGTGTCCAACACATGGTAGCATGTAAAACGGGCGTTAAACCAATTATTATTATTATTATTATTATTATTATTGAGTGGTGGAGCAATACGAGCCCATGGGGGACTCAGGGGTAGAAATTATGATGATGATGATGATGATGATGATGATGATGATGATGATGATGACCAGTTGGCCAATTTGCCGAACATCCCCCTCTTATTCCTGGGGATTTTTTAATATTCAGAGAAGCGAATCCAGTTTTCTATTTGCCCAATTTTCCCAAATTGCCCACATTGAGGAAAAATCAAATTCGAAAATGCCCTTTAACTCTTTAGATACTAATCTTCTGTCCAATAGATCATTTGCTACTGTCAATACTTGTCTATTTTTTCTAATCACTTAATCACTTATGTATCATTATAGAATTCGTCCCATTTCTGAGCTTGGCATTTCTCTCTACTCCAGTCTTGCTTTTAGGTAAACAGGTGCGAGGTCAAATGAACACGTTAAAAAATGTTACAGTTCATACTGACATTTGAGGGAACTCAGATCAAGTTGGTCTATTGTTTTCCCCTTAATTGAATGTGTAAATATGGTTTGTCAATAAACAAAGGCTTTTCCGGAAACTTTCTCTGCTGTACTCTTAATGCCCATAGGCATTTTGAAGTTCCTGACGGGCGTTTTAACGTAAATGGCACATACTTCTATTTAATGTAGTTATAGAAAAAGTGTTCTACGCGGTAGGCCTAAACCTTGGTCGAAACCTCGCTCCATCATTGCCTGTAGGAAGGATTGAAAGATCCACGTAGACAATTTACTAACTTGACGGTTTCTTCGGTGTAGTGTCAGTGATCAATGATATCTTAGCTGTGTTTATGACATTTTGAATTAACTGTGACATTTTACTTCTGAATGTAGTGATAGAAATATTATACAGCTCAGAAAAGGAAAGAATTATATTACGAAGATTGTACCAGGAAAGTTTATTGGAATCCCAGGTAGGCTGTTTTTGACAGAATATTATCGTACAATATTGTATTTGTAATAACTTTTAAGGCGTACTGGTGTATGAACATCAATTAAAAATTATGCTTGTCAAGCTTATGGTCTTGACATACCCATGTTCACCGACGTTTGCATTTCAGAAAGACGATTTTGATCATAATGTTGTAATATTCCTTTTGGTATGTTTTTTTTATATGCATATTGTTTACCTGGGAATTCCTTTGGACGTATTCAGACAGGTGTACTTATAGTAAAAGAACAAATATAAACATAAGCCTTTCACGCGCTTTAGATTGTCTCGATTCCATTTATAAGGTCTTGGACAAGCATCGCTGCTGACAGCCTTGGCTTTGGTGACTTCAATGCTTATCACATATCCTGGTTAAGTTATTTTAACAGGGCCTGGAGAAGTCAGCAGCTTGCAGCTTTGCTCTAGGCCATGATCTTGTACAGCTTTTTGATTTTCCGACAAGGTTTCCTAGTTCAACCTCAGGGCAACCTTGTCTTTTATTTCGTTTCGACTACTTTTCCTGTGCATTGTACAGTTACAGATTTACTTTCTTTTGGATCTTCTGATCTTGTTGATGTCACTGTTGAGGTTAAGCTAACGGTTTTAAATCTTGTTGACAAGCCCTATAATAGTAAGACTTTGTCCAGGCTGACTGGAATAGATTTCGTCACTTTCTTGCTAGTATTCCATTGGATTCAGTCTCTAGCAGATATTCTGGTGCCGCCGCTTAATTCAGAGAATGGGATACAAATTGGTATTGAAACATTTGTATCTAATCATAGTTACGAAGTTAAACCTCTTCGCAATCATTCTATGTAGAGTTTCAACTTGATGGAACTGTTGAACTTCGGGTTTTGCTCTGACAAAATCGCAATGCTTGTAAAAGGGTGACTTCTGATGCTAAATCTCGCTTTTCTTAGAGAGTGAAGAGTCGATTTCCACTCAGAGACTTGGAAGTCGAAATTTATGTTAGATTTCTCTTTGATTGTATTTGGTTTGCTCGATCCTCTAGAAATAAGGCTGATCTTTTTGTTAAATTTTTTCCCACCGATTTCTCCCTAAATGATACTGGTGTTTCTTTGCCAGAGTTCTTTTTGCACACTGATCCAAGTTGCACTCTGTAATCACAAATCCAAGGTTAGTTGCAACGATTATTCATGGGCTTGATCAATTTAAAGTACATTGTCCAGAATTTACTCCGGTNGCTTTTCTTAGAGAGTGAAGAGTCGATTTCCACTCAGAGACTTGGAAGTCGAAATTTATGTTAGATTTCTCTTTGATTGTATTTGGTTTGCTCGATCCTCTAGAAATAAGGCTGATCTTTTTGTTAAATTTTTTCCCACCGATTTCTCCCTAAATGATACTGGTGTTTCTTTGCCAGAGTTCTTTTTGCACACTGATCCAAGTTGCACTCTGTAATCACAAATCCAAGGTTAGTTGCAACGATTATTCATGGGCTTGATCAATTTAAAGTACATTGTCCAGAATTTACTCCGGTAGTTATTTTGAAAGAGTGTACTTGTGAGCTGCATTTCTTGCTGCCCAACCTTTTTATTCTTTGCCAATCGGAGTCTTGTTTCTTCCATTTTGGAAAGTTTATAATATTGTTTCTGCCCCCAAGAATACAGGTGGCCCTTCTGATCGTAGCAAATATCGACCTATAGGTCTTATGTCTGTCATTGGTAAGGTCTTTTAAAGACTTATCAACAATGCACTGGTAGAATTTTTCCAGAATCTAGGTCTCTTTGTTGATGTTTGGTGCGGGTTTGGAAAATCTCGTTCCACTGGTAACCTTTTGACTGTAATCAGGGGACGTATCTATAGGTTTATGGGTAGGTCTGGTGATAAGATGTAATCTTATCACCAGACCTATGGCACCTTATGGCATTTGTGGAAGGGTCTTTTTAATCCTTTAGTTCTTTCTCTTAGATTGTAAAATGCTTGCGAAATTGGATAAAATTACATCTGATGAGTTATCCATTAATACTGTATGCCTCAAGGCTCTATTCTTGGTCCAAGTCTCTTCCTTCTGTACATCAATGATCTTCCTGGCTTCACTTTATCAACATCTATACCATTGAAACTAGACTCTACTCTGGTGTTGACCGTAGGGCAACTCAACAGGTACAAGTCAAACTTCCTGAAGCTTTAAAATCTGACCATCATGGTGTCAGAGGATGGAGGAGGAAATTGTTGGTTTCTTTCAATGCGACTAAAATGCATTTGATGTCATTCAATAGGAGGCTCAGCCGTTATTTGCTTCCAATATTCAGATGTTAACCTTGGAGAGGCTGTCACTCCTCTTGGTTAATGTTGATCAAGGAGAATCCTTGTTTTGCCATTTTCTCCCGTACTTTCTTGANTGAAACTAGACTCTACTCTGGTGTTGACCGTAGGGCAACTCAACAGGTACAAGTCAAACTTCCTGAAGCTTTAAAATCTGACCATCATGGTGTCAGAGGATGGAGGAGGAAATTGTTGGTTTCTTTCAATGCGACTAAAATGCATTTGATGTCATTCAATAGGAGGCTCAGCCGTTATTTGCTTCCAATATTCAGATGTTAACCTTGGAGAGGCTGTCACTCCTCTTGGTTAATGTTGATCAAGGAGAATCCTTGTTTTGCCATTTTCTCCCGTACTTTCTTGACACGTCTGCTTCTGAAAACGTCGATTCTTTGTATTATGCAAGAGATTTCCTAATGCCTACAAGAGGCCACCTTTTTTCTCTATAAATCTACCATCCACCCCTGGATGGAGTGCTGTTGTATTCTTGATGGAGGCCAGAGACTTTCTGGTAAATTGATAGGCCCAAATCTTGCTGCTACTCTTCAACCTTTGTCTCATCGACGGAATGTGGCTTTTCTTAGATTTTTCTATAGGTATTATCATGGGAAGTGTTCTGATAGCTTTCCTCGTTGGTACCATCTCGTTTTGTTGCATCTCGTGTGACTCGTTTCTCTCAACGTCTTCATCCTCATGCAGTTGTTGACCTTCGTAATAAACCATTTATGGTTATAGTTTGTTTTTGCTCGGAGTCCAAGATTGTGGAACTCCTTGGGTTCTGAGTGCTTTCCTGCATCATATGAATTGTATGTTTTTAAGTGAAAGGTTAACTCTTATCCCTTGGCGTAACCTCTTTTCTTTTTCTTTTTTTCCCCTTGTTCTGCCATATCCTCACAGCTCCATACACCAAGTGACAGTATGCCTTCTATGGTTCTTAACCATTAAAAAAAGGGCATAAACGTTTCTGTAACAAATTTAAAACGTGGGATTATATATTTTTAAAAGTTTTTAGCGTAGAAATTTTGATTGTGACGTGATCAGAATGGTGAATTCTGCTACCAAACTGTTTTTGAACATCTTTTTACGTCACCTAAAGAGCTGTAGTGATTTGATGTAATGGACGAGCATGCTCTTACTTTTTCAGCGTACCATTGGGAAGTCCCCTGTGTCTAATGTTTTTAACAATTAAGCATTTTTCCAAAACAGCTTAACAGTCTTGGTATAAATATTGTAAAATGTATGTGTTTGCAAATACCAATGGAGGCTTCTATAGTTAACATCTGTTAAAACAGAAACAGGGGCCTAGATTTTTTGCCTGACTTTTATCAAGATTCTCTAGTAGTTCTTGAGTTTTTTCCTCTTTTCTTATCTAGAAATGCCTAGTTTCTTTAAATGTAACACATATTTGCTCGAATCTGCGAATGTAGAGTACAGGTTCCTTGTTCGTGCGTCTGTTCGATGTGAGTTAAATTAAAACTCTATTCCCATGTGGACCTCCCATCGGTTGCAGATAGTTTCTCCATGATCTGATGTCAAGTCGCAATTTCGAAGGACCAATACGAGCATCAATTCACTCAAAATGTGGAGCAGCATTTACTGCTGTAGAACATTATTGACCAGTCAACAAATTCTTGATCAAATCTATGTTGCTAGATGGTAGATAAGCAATTCGTATCACAGGTTTTTTTTCCTGATATAACGGTTCCGGTGTAAATGGCTAATGTGCTGTGACATATTCTCAGGCATCTTTAGCGTTGTAAGAATTAGGGTCGTTTTCTATGTATCATCTAAAGCTAACAGTGCCATACTTTCCAATCACAGGTGACATATGTTGTTCCGGTAATTTTGCTAGTATCGCCAGTACAGTAGCTGACATGATTTTAAAGTCATTTGGTATGTGGACGGTTCACTTGAATTTTGTACCATATTTCGTTGGTATATCAAAACGTCAAAAAGTATATTGTGATAAGCTATTACTATTTTGGTTTGATAAAGATGCAGAAAGAAGAATATTGCTCCATAATTCTTGAATTACTTCAAATTTATGTTTTTATTTTTTAATTAATTTATTTATTCTTACTTCATTTAGGTATGTATTACTTTTAGAAAGATAGTGGGTGAGGTTTATTTTCGAGTGGTCCATACCTTTGATATTTGCGCCATGTTTGATTGTTATTGAACATTTCGGAATGGATGAACAGTTAAAATCAATGCATCTATTCTTAAATAACTGATTAGTATTTTCTTTGTTTATTCGAGATTTCTATATTGTTTTATAGGTTCCATATTAGTTGCTTTACACAAAGATTCTACACCAGATGACGTCTTTATGAGTGGGATCCACGCTGTGCTTATGGATGCTTTGCTTGAAAAGAAGATAGTGTATAAGGATTGTGTAAGTTTATTGGACGAATGACAGTGGATGACGTGTGATATGTTTTCTTGTCACTGCTAAAGATGATCTGAAGTTAGGCCTCTTTGAATGTGTCTGTATTTAGCCTACATCTGTCGGAATCTTGTTATACAAACGCAAACATTAAGTCGTGAGGTCACGTTTAATGGGACCTTGTTGGAGACAGTTTGTGTCAAGACTTATTACACCATAAGCTGATGCTCTATCACAGTCAAAATATCTTGTTCTATTGCCCCAAATGAAAATTTTGTTTTTGCAGGGAAGGTATTTTAAACAACTAACAATCTGAGTAGCAGGTTTGGCTTATCATTTGAACCACAATAATTCATGTCAGTTTAAAAGGACAAGGTTAAGATATCACGATGTTGTAACAAAACGAAATCTGTTGGTATTACGATAGGCCTGAATAATTTGCATTCTGCACCGTAGGTATGGCTCCTTCAAACCACAGAAATTCATGGCAGGTTGAAAGTTCTGAGGTGTTGCGATATTAAAATAGAATTTCCCAAATCGAAGTCTGTTTGTATTATGGTAGACATTTCTTTACCAAAGTTGTTTTTAGTTGTAGTATTGAAATTAAACATGTTTAGTGCTGGGGGGGGTTCTTAATCATCATGATTAAAATATGCCGGATCTTAGCACGAATTAATGAGTACGGGTATATGAATGGTCTACGAATTTTAAACGTTTCAATCTGGCAATTGCTCACTTGTGGATCTTGCGAGTCCAGGCGTAAAACAAGACTGATGAAAAGTATTCACTTATTAAAAATAGCCTTTGTAATAAGGTCAAATTTTTAATTTTTTTAAAAGACAATCTGTAGTTGAGTGCATCCAACACTCTTTGTATTCCTTAACTTCAAAGTCTCAAATTTGTTACTTTCTGTTGTGGCGGCTTATATCTTGATGTATTGTTACTTTGATTGTGTTACTTTTTACAGGCACAGGAAATTTGAAGATATCTTTTGAGCTTGAGTACGTTTTAACTATTGTTTGACAGTTGATAAAGAGTGTGCTCCTGCAGAAAGTAGTTTATGGTTTTCCCAGTTAAGCGCAACCGTTTTTTAAAATTCTTTTAAATACTCTTACATCACAGCCCGCATTCGAAGACCCGTTCATTAAATGATTTTAGTGCCTTATTATCCTGAATTATAATCTTGCCTGGATTGTATCTGTTTCTTATAATTTAATGCTGTGCTAAAAAGTCAGAAAAAATCAGTAACAATAAAAGGTGGGATTGGTTTCGTTAATTTCATTGCTGCTAAGCCTAGTCCAAACCAAAGCAAACTAGTGGTATGAAACATAGTAGCAGCGCAGACAAACTCCTGGCTGCTTCCAAGTGTATTTTGCTAATTTTTAAATTTTTTTTGGATAGTTTGTACCACTGTCATTATTTATTATGATGATGATTATCATTATTGTATTTGTTATTATTATTATTGTTATTATTATTGTTATTATTATTATTGTTATTATTATTGTTGTTATTATTATTATTATTATTATTGTTATTATTATTATTGTCTTTGTTTTGTTCTGGTTATTTCTTAAGCAGCTGGAGATGTTGCATTATGTTGGTAGCTGATTACTTCCTGTAAACTGAAGTAACACCTTTACTTTCCAAGCACCTTTCGAAGTATTCGAGCTGGCCAACGTTGTACTCATTTCTGCAAGTGTTCCATCGGTAGTGCAATACTTAGTTGTTCAGTATAGTTCACAAGATCTCTACTTACTGTTCTCAAAGCACCAAATATCACAGTTATGAGAACCATCTTTTTCATTTACCATAACTGCTTTACCTTAAATGACGCATCATTCCTTATCGTCCGCTGGACATACAATGCCTATGATCCAACGTTGTTTGCCATCTTTTTCTTGTCAAGACACAATCAGGTTTCCTATGCGCTATCTCATGATCACATTGAGCTATGAAATGCCACAGAAGTTTTGCTCGTTCATTCTCAGCCCATTAACTACAGCCATTGTTGCTCATTCATTTAGATTTTCCGTCTGCTTGATGAACTGCTTATGCAACACCTTCTTTTATTTGTTTATTCATTTTCTTATTGTTGTTATTATTATTATTATTATTATTATTATTATTATTACTACTACTATTATTGTTACTACTACAATTATTATTTTTGTTGTTGTTGTTGTTGCTGTTTTTGTTGCTGTTGTTGTTGTTGTTTGGGCACGGACATTGTCATTCAGAGGGAGTTACTGTTGTTGAGAAGTAACTTTAGAAAGTGTCTTTAACAAAACAGCAGTTGTTATTATCACTTGGTTTTTTCAACAGGCTTTTGATGGTACTCTTCATGCTTATGACCTGTTATACAATCTTAGTCATCATGAGTCGTTAAAAGGTATGTATACTTTAAAGTTTCCTTATGCAGTTTATTTTAATATGTACATAAAGCCTGAAGTGAATTTTTAGCTAAGGTAGAGAGAGAAAGAGAGAGAAAGAGAGAGAGAAAGAAAGAGAGAGAGAGACAGAGAGAGACAGAGAGAGAGAGACAGACAGAGACAGACAGAGACAGAGACGCAGAGAGACAGAGACAGACAGAGACAGTGTGTGTGTATGTGTGTGTATGTGTGTATGTCTCTCTCTCTAAGTTTATTTTCGTTTACATATAAAACTGGAACTCATCGTAAAATTAGTGAAAGAGGGGAGAGTAAATATGGAAATCTTATGTAGGCAGTTGGACCTAAGATCTCGCAACCAAAACATACACCCATTCAAGAAAGAAAATGACCCACTTTTCTATGTTATTACATCTTAAAAACCTTGAATCAACCATAATCAAACAGACACTAGAACCCATTAATAAAAGACAAAAAAGAAAACTCATGCCATGAAGCTTGACATTCAACAATGTCAAGCCCGAATACGAAGCTGCCCTTAAAAGGAGCGAATACTCAATATCGTTATCATTCACACCACAATAGCCACACAACCACACACGGAAACAAATCATCATCTGGTTCAACCCACCTCACAACAAAAACATTCAGACAAACATACGAAAAACCTTTCTACACATCATTAACAAATTGTTTCCCACGTCTAGCAAACGCCACAAAATATTAAACAGAAACACCATGAAACTGACCAATAGCTGCACAGATAGTATGTCTCGTATCATCAAAACGCAGAACATCAATCTCCCCAGAACAACAGCAACAACAAATTCAATTCGTAACTGCAGAACAAATCTCATTGCGCTTTTCAGTTAAAATACACTACACCAAACATAATCTGCAAGACCACAATATCACCAACACCATCCACAGGAACGTCGACAACCACAAAACACTGAAAAAGCATACATAGAACTAACTGAAAAACCATGAGAACACACACACACACACACACACATATATATACATTTTGCATCATTAATTTTGTGGCAATCTTTTAGGAGATACCTCGTATAAAACCACTGATCTTGTACACCCATTACCTTGGACCGCTGGCAGTGCGCGTTGTTGCACCCCGGGTATCAAGCTCATCTCTTATCTTTGTGGATCTGCTCTCAAACTATTTTGCTTTGTGGTCCCCCTTCTTTTTCTTACACTTAGTGACCATACGATTTCCGAAGAATTTCGTGGAAGCAACTCCGATGGAATATTTCCTGTCGTCCTTCGTGCAAACTCTACACAATTTTGGGTCATATTTAAAGACTGCAAATACGTTTCAGATAGATACATTACTTTGTGTGAACACCGACCTTGAATGATCTCCACAAGGGTTCAAGGTTAGTAAATTTGTTCCTGACCAGCAGCAACCCTCTTGATATCTTCTTCTAGCCTTCCCTTTTGCTTCTTCGTAGTTGAACTTTTAGACGTCTCCAATAGTTTTCCTATCTGGAGTACTGATGTTGTTACTGTACAGCTTCGGCTGAAGGTCTTGCTTCAATTCGTTTGAAGTTCCACATAGCCTGAGATTTCTTGAAGTGCGTTTGTTTTGTCTTGTATGTCTTGGAATTATGCTGCTGTGACCCTGTTGGAGTATATATATTCTATACACTATATTAGGATCTTAATGTATGGCTGATGCATCCACTTTAATTTTTGACCCCTTGGCAGAATGTTCCTCAGTACAGAGATACGCTCCATCGGTGATTGTTTTTCGTAAAACCCAGTGTCCTTCTCTGGTAGTCTTTGATCCTTCGCCCTTTGTATGCTACCAAGATAATTATAGGGAAAGCCTTAAAAGTGCAGAGAGAGAAAAAGTATGTTTCGATGATAGTCACATATCGTGAGATCATTCTTCTTGCAAACAGTTACCATCAAAGTTTTTTTCCATTCCTATGGCTTTTCTTGCTCGCACTTTTCGGGTCCTGTTAAAAGCATTCTGGACATGAGTCACACACGAATTTCCTTCTTTTGAGCGTTACAGCTGCGATGGTGTCTATCAGACGCCCCCTTTTACCGGTCATTCACTTAAAGGTGTTTTCCATTTTAGCCTTGAGCTCAACCCCAAATCAGGAGGACGAGGGGCTACCCTTTTTCTGCTTTCTACCCATGGACCTGTCCACCATACTTAGATCTTCCTACTGGTGTCTTATGCCCCATTGGTATAAGTCTTGGGGTCTTTCAGAAGCCTCCCTACCACGGCAAAGTGGTAGTTCATGAGGAGGTTATGCGTATCGTATTTGTGGTTGTGAAGAATTGAAATATTTCAGATTTGTTGTTGTTAAGGTATATGAAAACATATTACCTGTGGATTTACTTGTGCTTAATGTATCTCTTGTGTTGCGCCCCAAAACCTTATAATTAAAAGTATAACAAACTGAACTTTTAACATGAATACCTTTTAATCGACAAACCAAACCAAAACCTTTCCAGGACTTTATATGACGCCAGGAGTTGTATCAATCTTTGCATGTTTTGCAAATTATTTGCTTTTAAGTTTTAAATAAATTTGACAGCGATTGTACAAAGCGCCATTTTAGTTTTAGAGAGAATTTTTTTTTTAAATCGTTATAACTTTTTAGCGATTTTATTTTCCTTTGTTCTTCTTATTCCCTTCAGGTAACAAAATAATAACAGATGACTTTTTAGAAGCAGCTCATGAACTCACCTTTCAAATTTATCGTCAATTTGTCGAGAAACTTGAATCTTGTGGATGGGTAGTGTCAAGAACGCATTTTGCTCCAGACGAATGGAGATATGTATGGTCGGATGACACTAGGCCTAAAAAAGAAATGTAGGATACGGTTAACAAATATTAATGTGTATTAGATTTTTTATTAGTAACGGATCACTTTTAGTAATTCCTGATACGTACGCAGATCCAGAAGTATAGCATTGATTAATTCCTAATTGATTTTATTGCGGCCATCAATATTCTTATGGTCAACCAGACTGTGGGATGTCAGCCGTTTAAGTCTTAGAATTTATTTTGACAACTTGATAACTATTTCGTGTTTCTATGTAAAGCATCAATAAAGTCAGCTATTTGATTTACCATATTCCGCCCATTTTTGCCACCAATGTTGTCACATAGTTTTTTTATGGGCTTTATCACACTTTCTATGGGCTTCCTGAGATAATCGTTCGCCCTGAGATTGCTGATGGAGAAGTTTAGAGAGGGACAACAACAACTAGGATGTGTGTTCGTAGACCTAGAAAAGGCCTATGATAGGGTTTCCTGGGAAGAAGTGTGGTACTGCATGCGATCCTCGGTAGTGACAGAAAAGTACATCAAAGCAGTTCAAGACATGTATTCAGAGTGCTAGACTGTGGTTAGGTATCTGTCGGTGGTGTCGTCTGAGGAGGCTCCAACCACCTTCATGTCATCATTCACCGAGTCAGAGAACCGTCTCTTCGGTCTCCCACGCTTCCTCTTCCCCAGTGGTGTCATTTCCAGTACTCGTTTTCCCACATACTCTCCGTTTCGTCGCATTACATGCCCAAACCACTTCAACCTGGACTCTCTCAACTTCTCCCCCAGTCTGGGCACCCCCAGTGTCTCCCGCACTGTCTCATTTCGGACTCTACCCATCCTCGTTTTCCCAAGGGAGAACCGCAACATTTTCATTTCGTTCACTTCAATCCTCTTTTCTTGCCTTTTCGTCACTGGAACTGTTTCCATGCCATACATCATACCTGGTCTTACCACTGCCTTATGTATCGCTCCCTTAACTTTATTTCGCATGTTCTTATCACACAGGACACCTGTCACCTTACGCCAACCGCACCAGCCTGCCTGCACTCTCCTCTGCACCTGTCGTTCGCAGTCCCGGCTATTCTCCAGCGTCGATCCCAGGTACTTAAACTCCTCCACTTGATTGATCTTGCTTCCGTCCATGACTATCTGTGTTTCACTCTCCCGATCATTCAGACACAAAAACTCCATCTTTGGCCTCCTTACTCTTAGCCCTCTCCTCTCCAGTGCATATCGCCATCTTTTCAGTTCCTGTTCTGCCTCCTGTTTTGTAAAGCAGCATAGTAATATATCGTCGGCAAACATCATGCACCATGGTGGTTCCCTCCGTACTTCCACAGTAAGGTTGTCCATTATCATAGCGAAGAGGAAAGGAGTGTGGAGCCCTGATGTAATCCCACTTTAACCCTGAAACCCAACGTTGTTCCCATTGGACAGAGGTGGAGAGCGTTAGTCCGCCTTTGGCGACCCCTGGGGGAAAAGCCGAAAGAAGCCTGACACAGCGCCCATCAGGTGTCATCCTGTTATTAAGATAGTTGAAACAATTTACTTGCTTAATGACTTTTGGTCCTATTTTGTGTTTACTTGATGGTGACACTTCTTTGAGATAATCATACATTGTGTTTTTACAGTTCAGAGTCTTCCTAAAGAGCTTTCTTATACTACTTTTGTAGTATTTGCGGTAATTTTTTACTCCGGAGTAGATACGAGAACAGTGTCATTTGCAGACCTAGTTATTTATGTTGTTCTGACCTACATTGACACCTTCAAGATGTTTTATTTCTCAGAATATCATTTCACCATATACATTGACGAGATATGGGGGAAAAGACAACCTTGTCAAACTCTTCTTTCTATTTTTATTTATTGGCTAAGCTATTATTTCATTCTTGCTGCTGCAGCTTGTTCCCTGTACAGGTTCCTAATAATTCTGAGGTCCAGTCCATTTAAATCTAGTGATGTTAGCATCGCGACTTTTTCGAGCTCTGCTTTGTCAAAAGCCTTTGAGTAATCTACAAAACGCGAATATATATATATATATATATATCATGAATTTATCATTCTCAGCAGTAATACTGTGTTTCTTGTACTTTTTTGGGGGGTTCTACCTAGGTTACCTGAAAAAAACAAGATATGGTAACATGAATATGTTTAGGGCTCACCAGAATTATGTCGCTTGTATACATAGAATCCTGAAACACTGCATCATGAAAACCCACCTTGTCTGACAAGCTTGATGAACTTTGTTTTTTCGGTTTCCAAAACTCGGTAGCGTTCCTTTGGCGTATCTGCTGTTTTAGAAGATGCGCTAAGTGACCATTAATGTTTTTAAATAGGTCTTCTAAGGACTTTGGAAATCTCGTTTGAGCCTGCAATGTACAACTGTAAAATGATGCATTGACTGGCATAAACATTTTACCGTGTATATCCATGGGTACTGTTCTCTGAACAATTTTATTACGGGACCATTTTTTGCAAAAAAAATAGCATGGATCTGAACAATTTTTCATTGGAATATGTTTTTCCTTAAGACTTAAAGAAGTAGTCTGCAGTTTGCTTTCCCTTCCCATTGGATACTTGAAATACAGTTGTTATTTTGACTTTCTCAGCATCCAATTACCTCCCGAGTATTGCCAGGCAAAAAGTGGCGCAACTTCATCTGGCCATACTTGTCTCAAATAAGTGCCGCCCTGCAATAACCGTCGCACTGCAGCGGTAAATAATTAAATATGCGTTAATTGGAGGAAGTACAGTAAGTAAACAGAGATTAGAAACAGATTAAAACGGGGAAAGCATTTAGTCAAGCATTTTATCTTTATGGTTTGGTGATATATGAAATGAATAAATAAATGTCAAATGCCAGTTGATCAGAACAACTAGAGGCACGAAAATAAACAACAAAGAACAAAAAAAAGAGTCAGGGAGTGTCAAAGCACCTCTTTCAAAGGTCTTAGATTTAACCGGCCAGTTCTTTTTATGTTTTTAAGAATCTTTTTAAAAAAAACCAATTGACCTTGAAATTGGGTGTAAGGTGTTTATTTGTTTAATCTGTAAACAAATCTGAAAAAGTTCGTGATGTGCACGAACCTTAATAAAGGAATTTAAATACATCAAAGGCTCTCAGTTTTTTTGCCAAAGTGAAATCAAGAAAACTTGAAGTAAAAAACAAACAAGCCAAAATACAAATAAAAATTACTCAAAATTTCTTTAAAATATGTATTTCCTTAATCTTTCCTTATAATTACAAGAACTGCATAAAACTGACATAACATCTAATGATCAAAAAAATTTGTCAAACAAAAACTGAGGAAACACCATTTTACAGGCTGTAGTGAGAATTCGAAAAAGCTAATAGCCTTTTTAATCTATATCACGCGTAAAGCGATTTCAAAATTACTACTTTGAATAGGCTAGTTAAAACTGAGCATCAAAAATGTATCTTTTTGGGAATCTGTACCCCTATATGACTGTTTCGATATACTCATATGACCTCTGCCAGTTAACATTTTGGTATTTTATACCAATTGAACCTACCAATAAAAACTAATCAGCTGAAGGCATTGTCACTTGTAGTGTATGCATATCTATCCGTAATTACATGTTACTAATGTTTCTTACAAGTTTGCTAGTTATTTAAACTACAAGAAGTAATTACACAGAATCAATTCTTACGATGAATGTGGTATTAAAGAAGTTAAAGTAATGCCCCATCTGAAATTGGAATGGTATTGTAGTATCATATTTGTACAATGTATTACTCTCAAGATCTGAAAATGACGTGTTACATACAGATATGGCAGTATGTAGTACTTTGAATAGTGCATTAATCTAATTGTATTCAAACTAAAATAAAACCAACCCCTTGAACACTATTTAAATAATATCTGCTTTAAAATACGGAAGTAAAGGATATGACAGTGATGAACATTGTGTTAGTTCTTTAACGGCTTTCCGGGTATCAAAAAAAAGAAATGGAAATTTCGAAATTTATTCTATATCCTAAAAACATAAATTAGACAATATTTGCTAAATTATTCGTTCTAAAAATATTCTCATAGGTAACATAATTTACTTGTATATCACTCCTTATTTTCAAAATAATTGTGTTATGTGCAGAATAATACTGTACAATGCATTTCAAATTCATGCGAACATAACGACTTACTGTACCATAAAAATTAGAAGTCAACCAATTCATTTTTTACACCTTCTGGTGCCATTTTTGCCCGTTTCGCAAATACTACAGAACCAGATTCCACGTCAGAATAAACATCAGAGCGTTTAAGCGGGCTGGAGCTACTCATTTTGCTCCCATTATTTTGAAAGTCCTTTCCATCATTCTTTTCTGGTCTGCAAACGTTACCCTCAAAGGTATTACTGCTTGAAGTATTGCAATGTTCGTGGTGCCTATCGGAATGTCGCTTCTTAGAAATCTTTTTTTTCTTGCTCTCACGACGTACATTTTTAACTTTCTTGGGGTAGCTCTCTGGTCCGGTCTTTTTCTGTAAAAGTAAAAAAAGTCAAATCAAGAAATGTATATGGTATGATCCAAACGATAGCTTTACATGAAAAAAAAGAGAACTTACAAATTGTGACTTCACAGTATAACTAATCGTTATATATATTATGCTCTATCAATTAATATGTCCATCGAGTGGTTGGTTCTCGTTTTTCCACTTCAATTCATGGAGAGTGCATCTCTTTCAATGTAAGCAGTTTATTTCCTACAGTTACAAAAAATGGATTAAACCCCGATCTTAACCTGAAAACTACCCAAGTATGAGAAGCAAAAATGTGGCTGCTATTCTTTTAAGAGTTGTAATTGTAATTGGGTTAAAGAACGCTGTGTCACGAACAATAAGAGGTACTGGTCGGTTAGACAGGTTTTACGTACTCTTAAGTAGGCAGGAAATGATTCGATAACAATAGTAGAAAACCTTGTTCTAAAACTCTATCCAGTTTTGTTCAAACGTGTATCGTTTTCCACAATTAGCCAAGTATACAATGAGACACCAGAATCCAAAGCCGAGTTGAAAAAATTTACGAAACCGTAGCATAACGAAGACAAAGAACGGACTTTGAAATTGAACAATGAGAAAAATCTTGATCGGGCGAGCAGAAGGCGTACTAAGAACGTTGATTTTCTCTCCTGTAACGGTACCTTTCAGTACGTCGCTTCAAAGCAAACGAACGAAAATTTCTTAACTTCAAATAGAAGCAAAACTAAAATCTTTTTCAAATACCAGCACGATACTGTCATTTGTTTAATAACCCTTAATTTTGCTTCCATGCGAGATTTGTTCAACATTTAATTAACATGTGAAATAAGAAAGTGGTTATAACGTACCTGCTTTGCAATGTGCCGCATTTCCTTTTTAAGTGCTTCGATCACTCCTTCATTTTTCGGGTTCCCACTTAAACCAAGTCTAGAGTAACCATCTTCCACCTTGGGCTGTACAAAAAATGAAAAATTGTTATCTAAATAAAGGTTGGAGGTTTTTAGTTAGCCTAATATTAACTTACCGCCAACGAAACAGCTCTTACTTCCTTAGACGCTAAATCACCTTGAATTATTTATTACAGTTGACTCCTTGTAATTCGAACATCGGGTAGCTCGAAGATTCGTTATCTCGAAAGATTGTCAGTCCGTCTTTGGCCGATTTCTTAGGATAACTCAAGCTTTCTTGGAAAAAGGAAATCAGAAGACTTTATAAATGTCAAAATGACGTCAATGCATTACCATTAATTGACAAACATTATTCCCATTTGATTCTTTTTAAGCGACATAAAGCAAGTTGATACTTTTCTGCTTTCTTTATGCATTTAATTATGCTCTGGGTCTTTCACTGATAGTACCCCTGGTAAACAGCAGGGAGATTAAGGACTTCCACAGCTGACTATCTATGAAATAGAGGAGACAAAACAATTGAAGATGGGCAGAAAGCACGAAATACACCATGGACAGCAAGACATACGAATTGTTTCCCGAAGTCGTCCCTCAGGCATATTCATCTTGGTTGATAAAGCATCGGTTTTCCTGGATGCCAAGACCTCAGATCTTGCGGACAGGGACCCAAAACTCAAAACCCGACCAAGGAGAAACAAGAGCCCTGTACTTGATCTTTGCCATTCTACATTAAGCTAATTTAACTTGAAGTAACTTGCTCATTAGAATACTACATGCTGATATTAAGACCCGATTGCATATGTGACAGGAATTGTTGGCAAATAGCCGGGTTAGCTTACTGCACAAACGATTGTAACTCAAGGTGAAGCTAGTATGTGTCACGCGCTTATAACAACCAAGAAAAAAAACGAATTCCAATTTTTTTGTTGAATACAAAATGACTCTGCAGAGATTTTAATAATTTGACGCAACAGGGATTTGAGATTTCAATACGAGTTACGCCTAAAACAAGGGTGGTGAGGTTGGAAAACTTTTGAAAGTCAAGTTGCTGCGTCTATTGAGGAGGGGAGAGTACACACGAAAATTTTCGACTGCGTCTCAAAACAGTATATATCATATGTCATTTAAAACAGTTTTTGGTGCGGCCAACGCATGTACTGATGACATGTTCATACATTCGGGAGAAACATTAACAACAATCTAGTCAAAATATGAGCTGAACCAGATCTACAACGCCAACAACGGTCTCTCCATCTGAAGAACAAAAAATATGTCGGCCGCACCACAGCTATGCTTGACAGGATTTGTAGGAGATAATTCAGTTGGGGAAAAGTACCCCATGTTTTCGGTAGATCTAACTCCCCTCGTATAAAATCGTGTGAAGCACTTGCCCTGCCCGTAGCTTAGTTTGAAGAAAAACTGGATGGAAAGCTTAGTATAAGTGGAATGGGCTCGTGAAGTCGATTGACGAAAAATTGCTTTTGGTGGTTGATAAATGTCAAACAGCTGACCAACTTGTATCTATCCAACTAATATTTCTGCCACAAAACCTTCAGCCGACGATTCGATTCCACGATTCAATCACCGAAAGCCAATTAGAATAAGTTGCCTGTTTAAAAATTGATAAAAGAGAAAAGCAAGCCACTTCCTAAATCTCTACACTGGATGCTATGCGAATGCTTGAGGTTGGTTGCTTTGCAAAAGGTTACGGCTGAAATTGTCGTTAACTGGTTCAAAAAGGCTAGAATTTGAAACGTAAAGCAAGCCGAACCCACGCTAGATGCTGCCAATCCTTTTAAACATCTCCATGGTCAGAGGGATAAGCTTGCCTTCCACGTTCCTAAGTTCTTCTAAGAAGCAACTGCAACAGAAGCAATGACATCATCTCTGGATAATTCCGTCGTCAGTAATGAACCGAGATCGTACCTGAAATCTTGGATGAAGAAATTGATGTGATTGAAGAAGACACGGTTGGTTGCAAAGCTACATGTTATTCAGAACAATGGGGAGTGCATTCACAAATGCATAAATCAAATAAGTGCAACTGTATAAAACGAGTTAAAGAAAACCTAAGAAATCGATATACGAAACTGCTTTCAGTGGTTTCTTATTCCTTTTGTATCACGTTTTATCACTGTACAATGAACATATATTGTACTCTTTTATCACCATAATGAGAGAAAAAACCGCGTTATCTCGAGCTAATATCCCATTTTTTCCTGAATTGACTTAAACAGAGCTTCGGATAACTCGGATAACATTGGTTAAGTAAGACCATTTTACCCAGTCCCTTGGACATTTGAGTTACTGGGGGTAACTAAAGGTTGCAAATTTCATCAACCACTCTTAAGTTTATATTGATCTCCCCGTTTGTTAATATGCAACCTAATGGTTCACCCTGTAACTTCCGAACATCAAATTTCAACAATTTTGTAATCTAAGTGAATGCCACATTGCATTTGGTCTTTGTCTTTAATTCGTTTTCCAAATGTGTGATGTCTTTGGATATCTTTTGAATAACGGTTAGATCTCATTCAAATGCGGGCGTAAACAAATGTCTCTCCCCCTCCAATATATTTGGCATTTAACGAAATTGTTAGTCAGGTACCATTTTCCTAATTAGTTATACTACTTAATAAATATGTTTATTTTTTATTAAATTAATTATTTACAAAACTGTTTCTCTTTTGTTTGATCGTTAATGCCTCCATACTCTTTAAATAATTCACAAGGCAAACAAAATTCAGGGTGTGTTTTTTTTACTTCTTTCCACTTTTTAATGTGTAAAATTGCGAATTTGAAACAGAATGTAATGTTAATATATCTGGTGGAAAGTAAAATCTAAAAATACAAAACACTTCTGGAGTCAGAACTGTTCTCCATTACAGAGAGAATACTTACACATTTGCCTACACTCTGACTACTAAAAATCATGGTAATTTGCACAAGGTTTTAAGATACCTTCACTGGCAGTGTTCAAGTTAAGAGTTGTGCCACTTCCTCTGGGTAACCATGAAGTTATTGGAAACTTATAATTTTTAAGAGGTCATTTTCGTTTCTAGATATTTTGGATTTCTTATGGAAATAAATTCATATGACAAAATTAAGATTACTTTTGGGTGGAATGACAGGGCAAACCACCATTTCACCATTTTACCTATTTCATTTAACGGAGCCAGTACCGTGGTACGGCAGGATAAGACTAGGATCAGAATCAGGGAATCAGAGTGAGAATCTGTGTGTATGTGTGTGGTTGAAAGAGAGAGAGAGAGAGAGAGACACACACACACACACACACACACACACACACACACACACACACACACACACCATATACGTACGTTAAGATACAATAAAAGGACCCAGGTAAAATTGAAGTTATTGTTGATCCTACAAAGCCCTCTAATACCATCGTGACGCAACGAAATATCTCCGAATTACCCGATGTCTGGGAGTGTACATAATGACCGCCTGACTATATTAAATTCAATTTATCGTCAATGTTTTTGGATATAGGCAGGTTTGGTTCAATGTATATTTTAATCAATTTGCTTATTACCATCGTAGCACTACAGTATTGCTTCAGTGCTAAAAATAAAGGAATTCTCTTGGAATGGTATGTCTACGGAGAAAATCCAAGTAAACTTTCGTTCACTCAGAAAACTGGAAAATAGCTCGTTGTTATAAAAATACCCAGTAACATGAAACCACCATCAAGCTAGGTAGGTGAACGAGTCAACGCCGACTTTTACTTCCTTCCTACATTCGTACACTTGTTTATCTAGATGGATCGAAAGCCTGTAATTATGGGATAATCAGCAGAAGCGGAGTTGCGATCACAGACCCTGCTGAGCCAACACGCCCTACAGAATTGCTGGGGCAACTTTCTTAAGCCAAAAAGGATCATAAATAAATATTACCTTTTCTGCTGTGCAAATGAAGACAACATTTTTTAGTTACCACGATAATGAAGAAACGCATAAGAACCCCAAATTCTTCTGTCTGTCTGTTGCAAATACTAAAAATACGTCGTATGTCAACTCAAATGGCAAAAACGTGCTTTGCTTGTAAATAATTCGTGCGCTGAAAGCTTTCAGCGTCTGGTTGCAGTGTCAAAAAGTACACTTAAATATTCTACTTACACTAAATTACTCTATTTTCATCCAGAAAACTTCACGAATGTATCAATTAAATTCCCGGCCACAGTTCAACCTTCCTATTGATATGCATCGTTCTATAAAAATATTTTACTTACCTCTAGTACCAGCTTTGATGGGGGTGTACCATATAATCTCATTATCGATCCCCACATTGATAAACAGGGGTGAAGAAGCTAAAAGACAAAAAAAATGTAAAATAATATAATAGACACCTAATAATCGACCTTTAGGCATAACCGTTCCACAAAATGGGGTCTTTTCTTACCCAAAATAATAAAACGTATCCAAAGAAACAATTTCAATCTAACAACACAGACTGTTTAAAGAGCACTTTTGAGAACATAGACTAATAGCCCAATCTATTGTACCAAAAATGACTTCCAACCCATACTAATTAATATAATAAAGGAATCACACACCATCAACAGATGTGAACGTACAAAACTCACTGGAAATTTTTGCAAAATATTAAACAAAAAGGTCCACATGAACAGGGATCTGGTTTCTACTTCGATTTTTTGGTATCATAAACGAAGAGGTTAGTCGTAGAGAAATGGCATGGGATAGGCGTGCACTAACTATAAACGATCTTAATTACTACTCAAGTGAACATTACAATGTCTCCCCAGTAGTGGGCGATTATGGTACAGAGATAATATTGTCTTTTTATGCAACATAGAGTAGTCTATTGGCAACTTAGGATCTCAGTAAACAATATTAAGAAATCGGCCTTCAGTTCGAGAATTTCACAGTTCCGTTAATTCGAAAGAGTTGATTTGGGGAAAAAACAATTAATTGACGGTATGCTATGCCGTATTTCCTCAACGAAACAATCAAATTTAAGAACATTTTTAATAACCCCTATTTGCCAATAAACAGAGATTCATACCAGTAAAGCACACTTCCCACTTTACTTACCAATAAGTATCGAACTTGTCTCAACTATAATTCATTTTGGACAAGTAGCATAAAACGTATATTTCGCATATAACTAATAAATGAATAAAAGTATTGAAATATTATTGCATTGAAATAGGGAATACCTGACGGCTCCGATTTAGTGCTTGGCTTAATTAAGAGGGACCATTATAATAGACCGCCATGGTTAATAAAATTCATGTTTACGATAAGACAACATTGCTAATCTATACAAAAATATTCTAGGAAAACATGGTGGATCGATTTTCAAATCACCGATGGTAAAGTACGGTACTACAGTAAAACCAATGTTAATCTAAGTAGGATTATTTGTCATACAAAGACGGGAAAACACACAAAACGTTTATTTAGTAGAAGCAAGGTTTGAAATCCGATTTGATTAAGGATTCGAGAAATTTCTAGCGATGATGACGTGAACAGCAATGGAACTGTAGGTCTTGGGGTGGGATGGGGGATGAGGGTATTTTGGTCTTGGTGGTGTACGAGATGACGCCTCGGAAGCCAAAAATATTTTAGAGCTAAATAAGGCTAAAAATTGATATAAACAACTATGTGTTGAAATATTTTGCAGACATGAAAACGGATAGGTTTTGCAGAAAAACTTAGTGCCAAGACAAAATTTTACTGTTCAATTTTCTAAATGCATAGGATGTGAAATTACCTTTACCTCCTTTGAAATTCGCGAGAAACAAACAAAAAGCCTACGCGGATTCCATTCATCATCAAAATCATCAAAAAACAGGTTAATTTGTTTTGGAACAAATATAAATTTCCCACGCAGTAATGGACACTGATTACGTTTTAAACAGGGCAAAGGCCTGTGTCATGGTTGTTGATATGCAGCAGCTTGATGAGGAGGGAGGCACGCCTGGGAATAAAGTCTTATTTTTGGCCGTCTATATATTTCTGGTTGCTGTATTTCATTTAAAATTTGGGGGCAGGTGAATGATGATTTGTCATTTAAGTTTTTCGCGAAAACGAGAAAAGGCTTCGCAAATCCGGATATGCTAATATAAACTTTAAGTAGGTTAAGTCCATTCAGACAACTACCCACTAAACTAGGTCAGCGTATTTTCACTCCAATTCAAAAATACGTTTTTGAGGAAGCCATCTGCTCCATCCGGAGCGAAGGCAAAAACCACACCAAAAATGTAACGAATAAACCGACTACATCAAATCCATAGGGGTACAGCAAATCATACCTGTAGGATCTGTTGTGCACAGCGTTGCTTAGCTACGGTTTTACTTCTGAAGGTTCCCTAAGCAAAATGTAGTAAAATGCAAGAAGAAAATAATTGTGTAAGGGATAACATCGAATTCACAAGAAATTTGTTGATCGGTTTAATATGCACCCTGTTTTACAATCCTTTGTCACACAACTTTGTACTCCAGTACAAATTGGAAACAAGGTAAAAGTGCAACCTCCAGACACACCCTCACTGAATTTGAACAATTTCAGGTCTCATCGGTTAGCTTTGTCAATGAGGCTAAAAATCTTTACATCTTGTGTAATTTTGGAAAAGTAAAATGCATTGTACAGAACCTCCTTTCAATGCTGGCCTATAATGATAAAACGTCATGACAAGCTGGACTTCGATAACAGTAAACCAACATTGCAAGTCCTTATATTAATAATATTACTATAAACTATACAAAATATACAATGATACATGTGCAACCTCCTGACAGACGCAGACTAGTTTGGATCAATATTCAGGTATAACCTGTGCCCTTAATTATTCAAGTCACATATCTCAAAATTTGGCGTCTTTCAAGCCCAATATTACAAATATTTATAATGCACACCTCCAATTTGTAATCCGAATGGTCAATGGCGACATGGTCAACAAAAAATTTGAAGACAAACTTTAGTGATTCTTGAGTTTCACATTGCCAAGTAACCATCCTGCTAGCAGTGAAAAATATTTTGAGTGAACTAACACTCAATAACATCGTGTGCATACTTCACCACAACGAGGAATCTTTTTCTTCTCAAATAATTCTGGACGATGTTCGTATTTTTCTTCTTCTACAACCTTTGAAACTAATGAAAGCACAGATAATATAAGTAAGTACTTCCCAAGTGCATCAGTGGAACTCAATTACTATATTAGTGGTACTCATAGGTTTCCAAGCGGTTCGTGTCGTAGAAAGATTACACCCACGTTTTTCGGGGGTGTAACCTTTCTACAAATACAGTGGTCAACATCCAGGTTTTCATTGTTCTGTAGTTCCTTTTATTTAGTTTTAGATGGTGATAATTGATACAAATTAAAACAACAATGTATCATATGTAAAAGTTTTACAGTGAAATTTATGTATAATGAACTCTGATACAAAAAAGTTTCTATTACAGCGCACATAATTTTTCCTTGCCTACTCACTCTATTCCATCTATATCGAATTTCGTTTCGAAAAAATTTAGAGAAAAACCTCCTTTGAAATTCGTTGTATCAGAGTTTAACTCTACATTTCTTTAAACGTTGCGCTTTTTTCTGTAAAGTAACACTGGCTTGTTTGGTAAGTTTTGTGACGATTTCTTGACAGAAATCGTCACAAAAAAAAATCCTACTGGTTTAGTCGATACCCGATTTTTATCCTTTCATTGTCGATCTATTATTTATGCATTGACTATTGCTTACAAAATTCTAAAAAAATTCTAGTAGCCTTTTCTTCCTCTTAAAACGTTCTTGTTGTAGCTTTATTTGTCTTAAAAGAATGTTAACTAAGTAATTTTCCTTACGTTTGCAGTCATATCTATTTCTCCTTCTGTGTTTCTCATTTTCTTTCAGAATCAGACTCTTTTATTTATTTCCTTTTTAATGCCATTATTGACAGAATGTGACAGAATGAAATATTAAAACTACTGTCCTACTTACCGAGAAAAACCAGCAGGTCAACAAAAACTGATTACATTTCATATATAATACTTATATTTAATCAAATTAAAATATGTGCCAAATATACAGCCAACAAATGTTACTTGGGGTGGCAACATTAACGGTGTACCAAAACTCTTAACCACACAGACATTTAATCTCCCCCTCCTCCTTTCCATTCTAAAAATCAGTAAAATGCTCATACCTACGTAGCTAACTACTTAACGGATTAAAGACACTGGAACATTTCCTGTAAGTATTGTTTTATTGCTGGTCTATTACTTTTCACTGGTTATACAGTATCGTTGTGGTAATATCGCAAAAAGCACTGTGGAGTGCCACTGCCATCAACAATTATCAACAAATTCTCTTCCGCTTAGGCTTATCATGACTTTCTGTTCTTTCTTTCTTCTTTCGGCCTTCTTCCAACTCTCGGGTCGGGTCAGCCGCTTGGCATCTCCTCCTCCACTCTTCCCGTTCTTCCCACATAACTGGTCGTGCGCCTACTTCCCTCATATCTCGCTCAATACTATCCTTCCATCGAAACCTCTGCCTCCCCCTACTTCTTTTTCCTTCCACTCCTGCCCTGTACATATTCTTCAGGATGTTATCATCTTCTCTCCGCATAACATGCCCAAACCATCTCAGCCGCGCTTCTCTGCCTTTGCCCTTATCATGACTGGCATGTTCTAAATTACCAGAACGCATTCGATACTCGTCCCCTTCCTTTTTAATCGCCTTGATGTTTACATCCTGTAGCCACTTTTGTTGAATACCACCCGCAAACAATACAAAAATAAACATACCAACTAACTGTACCTCAGCTATGTGCTTTCCGCAAACCATTTTATACGAATCATATGTACAACCTCCTTGTGGTGTTGCTGCATTCACTTTATGAAATGAATAGTCCGAAGGCACATTATCATTTCCATGGTGCCTGAAAAAAGCAAGCTAAAACTGTTTCAATCACATTTATTTGTCACTACTAAGTACAGTCAATAATTTGTGTAAAAAAGAAAAATTAGAGCCACTTGAGAAACCCGCACAGCTTATAATACCTTAATAAAACCATATGGCACTGAGGAAATTCCATTTTTTTAAACGATTGCACAACTTCAAACAATGCTTTACGGGTGAATTTCACTTCACTTTACCTAACAGATGTCTGTTGACCATGCTATCGACGGTATACTATTTTTTAACGTTTAAGTGTCAGAATTTACTGCCAACATAATTTGTACTTAAGAGCCATACAAAGCCACTCGGTGTAGTTAATTGTGAAGAAAGGACAAAGAAAGGGGGTTAAGCCAAGAGCCAAGAGCCAAGAGTTGACTTTAGCCCTTCAAGTCAAGGAACAAAGGAAAGCATTCAAAACCCAAAGACTTCCCCTATCTAGTCGTCCGAGGGAAAAAACACATTAATATAAAGATCTATTACAACCAGTAACAACTGCATAAGGTTAAAGACGGCGAGGGAAACGAGTCACACGAGATGCAACAGACTGAGCTGAGCTGGTACTAGGAGGAAACTTCATCAGAACATTTTCCATGGTAATAGGTATAGAGAACTTAGACTTCCCAAATTTTGTCGATGAGACCAAGATTGAGAGTAGGAGCAAAATTTGGTCTTATTAAGTTACAAACACGTCTTTCAATTCGACTATAGGTATCAAGATGAGATGAAGGGGCACTTCACCTGATGTGACAATAGTACTCCATGCAAGAACGGAGGGTAGATTTTATAGAGGCACAAAATGGCCTCAGGCGTACTGCACTCCCTAGCGCGATGTAAAAAACCAACCATTTTTAAGACAAGTAGATTGAACATGAGAATCTAATTTAAAAAATCTGCAGAAAATGACAAACCATTCAGCTTCGTTAATGTGCATTTCTCAAGAGCAGAAGCAGTCCCATCACTGTTAACATCAGCATAATTGTGCGTGAATATTGGAGGGACAAAACGGGTCAGATTTCTATTGAACGACATCAGTTGCATTTTTGCCGCATTAAAAGAAATCTGCCACTTTCTTTCTCCATTCCCGTCAACTTCAAGGCCACGTTTCAAACCTTCAGCAAGCTTTACTTCTTCTTGCTAGGTGTCTTTTGGCCATTTCCAGAGTAGAAGGTAGTGTCATTTTCATAGATATTGCGGGACTGAAGGAAGGTAACAAGAAGATAACTTATTCAAAGGAAAAGAGTTTGCCTAAGAATATAACCTTGGGGAATGCCAGCATTAATCTGCATCAGATGTAATTCCATCCAATGTGACACGCATTTTACATCTGAGAGAAAGGGCTTAATACCAAAGACCCTTCCATGAATACCATAACCCTTATAAGAAGCCTACGAAGCAAGCCAGTCTGCTGCACTTGTGCAAAAATTAGAAATATGCAGAGATAGAGCACGTTCTTAACCTAAATTATTCATAAACCTTTAGATACGTAATGTGACTACAGTCAAAGGGCCACCAGGCGAACAAGATCTTTTTAAATCCATACTGGACACCAACAAAACCTAGGTTTTTCGATTCACCTAGTGCACTGTTGATAATTCGTTTGAACATCTAATTAATGCCGGANCCCAATGTGAAACGCATTTTACATCTGAGAGAAAGAGCTTAATACCAAAGACCCTTCCACGAATACCATAACCCTTATAAGAAGCCTACGAAGCAAGCCAGTCTGCTGCACTTGTGCAAAAATTAGAAATATGCAGAGATAGAGCACGTTCTTAACCTAAATTATTCATAAACCTTTAGATACGTAATGTGACTACAGTCAAAGGGCCACCAGGCGAACAAGATCTTTTTAAATCCATACTGGACACCAACAAAACCTAGGTTTTTCGATTCACCTAGTGCACTGTTGATAATTCGTTTGAACATCTAATTAATGCCGGAAAACTTTAGACGCCGATATTTGTCAGGATCAGAAGGGCCATCTGCATTCTTGAAGCTAGGGGCAACATTAGGAACCTTACAGGAAGAGGAAACACGACACTCCGATTGGCAATGATTGAAAAGTTTGGTCAGCAAGGAAGCCTGATCAGAACCACACTCATCCAAGACAGTTACCGGAATCGAATCTGGACCGAAAGCGTTAGATTGATCAAGTCAATGAATAATCTTTCCAAACAACCTTGGATTTATGACAAAAGCATCCACAATCTGATCAGTATGTAAAACAAACGCTGACAAAAGACATAAATATCATTTAGAAAACAGCTGGCAGTAAACAAGTTAGCAACGAGATCACCCTTTTTCCTAGATGATCTGGAAAACCGAACACAAAAAAAAGTTGGGAAATAATTGACTTACCAGAATGCAAGACACTACTGTACATCTTCCAGAAATCACCATCTTACAAGAATCGCTATCCCTTCTGAAGAAGTTAGAGGATTAATCAGTTTCATCACATTAAAACTGAAAATAGCAATGATTGGTATGAGCATTGGCTGAAGAACAATAAGAATTGAGTAACGGAAGTGAATAAGGTTTGATTTTGTTACTATGACTATGTACCTATGTTTAAATACCAACATAAACCTATTTTGTGAATCCAGTTGCAGCCTTAAAACCCGATTTGACTGGATTCAAAGGAATCTCACCAAGAAATTGACAAAGTCCATCCAAGTCACCATGGTAAAATTTAGAAATATTACGATGATGTGGCTTCTCAACAAGATTTGAAACAGTTGCCTTAACCTCTACAATGACCAAAACACTATTATTAGATCCAAAAGGAGGTAAAATGAAACTGTGCGATGCTCAGTAATAGAAGTCCAATGAAGATATAAAAGGGAAGGTTTTGATTTCAAAATTTCAAAACAGGAAATATTGTGGGTAACTCAACAAACAAGCTCTATACGATTATAAGCAGAAGTAAAGTTGTAAGTAACATTTCTTTCAAGAGCTCTACTAGAACGAGTCAACGTGGTAAAGTAATGTGCACTTAAGTTACCAAAGACAAAGAGAGCTTTAACAATGGAGTTTGAAACTGTCCCCATATCTGAGCAGGAATCAGAAGTGGGAGGAAGTTACAAGAAAACCAGGTAACACGTATCCTGAAGAAGAAACAATGACATGGATGGCTTATATTTAGATTCAATTTCTTGTACTGAGTTCGAAGATTCTGTTAAGCGTAGATGGCAAGAACCCAAGCCTGAATTGTAGTGTCTAGTCAAATAAAAGTTAAATAGCCGTCAACACAAAGGCTCCTACTAAACTTTCATTTAGGCTTGTCTCGCAAAGCCAAAAAGCATAAGGAGGTTCAAAATAAAGAAAAGCTTCTACAAGGAAAAATTTGAAAGGAAGATCTCTTACAATACTGAATGCTAATGAGAAAATATTTTTTGAAGAAAACAGCTTTTTCTGATCTGTGTAGGACCACTACTACATCTAGCGTCTACACTCTTAGCTATGGAATCAACCTTAGCTCTGAAGACTCTGCGCACTCCCTGACAACTGAAGGTCTGTCGGATGCTGATGAATATTCATTTGATTTAAATTGTCGAAGAAAAATTTGAAAATATAAATGCAAATCTAAAACCATCGCCTATACGAACAGCGTCAGCGTGTCAACTAGCTGAGCTCTAAGGTGGTGGAAGTGGTACTGAAGGCAAAGGCAGGGTTACTGTCTATCACACAACACACTCGTCAATAAAGAGAGTTGTGATGAGATGCTGCATGCTTCGGAGCGCTTACAAAAATGCGGATAATGGACAGTTTATCTAACCGAGGTTAGTACGATGGGTACGAATACGAAAGACACAACATAGCAACATTCTGGAATGAGAAAAGCAATACACTACGACAGATAAATGAATGTGACAAATGTGGGCATCATTCGGTACAAAATAATCCCAGATACCCTAGACTGATTTTACCATGTGCAGCGTTCCTTGTCAAACTGCTTTTTCATTTGATGGCATTCTTATTCACATATATGCCCCGGCATTAGAATAGACAGACGTGAATCAGGAAAAGCTCCACGACGTCTTGGAAATGCCAGCAGCAGAACATTCTGGCTAGTAACAATGGGTGACCTGAACGCCCAAGTTGAAAATAAACGGGCAACAATGCTCGATGGGAAAAATAATTATCAGTTTCTACGGGTGTGGCAACAAGAACTATAAAGAACAGAAACGAGTAGTCGTGTGTGCTTTGAGCCGTTAAGTAATACACATACGTAATAAACTATCCATGCGAGCTGCGCTGATTAAAAAAGGAACAAAAATGAATTGACCATGATCAAGGAATTATTAAAAATTAGCTTCACATATGCTAAGACTACCCTGATTAAAGTTAGGTACAGACAATATTCTTATCATGAGTTGTGTATTATGTCTCAAGAGTCTTCGGAAATCAAAACGTATTTTTATTTGTTGGTTTCATGACTCGCACTTAAGGAAGGTATCAGAAGGATTTTGGAGTGCTTTCTGGGAGGCTGCCGTCAAATACTAACTTCTTAAGATGATGAACGCTGAAGAAGAGTATCAAATTTCAAAGTTCACAGTCAGAGGCGACGTGACTGCACTATTTCCTATAATGGTCGACCTGATCGAGGCCAATAGACGTCACCAGAACCATGACTAACACGTGTAAATAAAAAATATACCAAAACAAATATCAAGGCCAACAAGCCGACCTTGTCAAGAAGATTATAGGGTTATGGAACTGCACACGGGGAAAAAATCTAAAAGAAAGTGTAAACCTCTCGGTTAGATCCCGATCCAAGGAGGATTTTACCAGAAGATTATTGGCACTACGTCCGAAAAGCCCTTCTTGTCGTCGAAGTCAAGGCAAGCAAGGAACCGTCATGGAAGGTAACAAATTTTATGAACCAGTCTTATAATGATATACTTGTAAAGGATATCACTATATGACTGGTGAAGTAAGTACTACATATAAAATTTAAAAATTGTCCAAAAATTAATTCCATTACTGAAGTTGCTCAACGCTTTACCTAGCACTAAAATAGATTGATGTGTTCATGGTAATAATACCACAGATAAAACTGCTAATGCATTGTGGGGTCACGGAAAGGCTTAGGTACAAAGCTGATACGAATTAAGGGGCTAGTACATAACTAGTTTTGTTTATATCAAACTAATTCCTTGGCAATTTACTTTATTCAACGTATTAATGTATTGAGTCCTTGTAATATTTTACAATCATATCGTGACAGAATACATAATCAGGCGGTTACTTTTAAAAAGTGTGCATATTAATCTTCAAAAGGGATGGGAGCATTAAAAATACGACAGAAACCAAAGCTCAGTACAATACTACAAATATTAAAGAAAAACCATTGGTTAAATGATTAAGAAAAGATCTGCAAAACACCTGTACATGTTGGTAGAGAATGTGATGGTCATGTGACAATATCAATTTGTCCTTGAAAATAACCGCAGCTCAGTACGATAGAAAGGCAAGTTTTTAAGAATGTTACTTTAAAAAAAGGAATTTTGCGTTCTCTGTCTCTGTCTGCCTGTCTACCTGCCTGCCTCTCTCTCTCTCTCCCTCTCTCTCTCTCTCTCTCTCTCTCTCTCTCTCTCTCTCTCTCTCTCTCTCCCCTTCCTCCCTCCTTCTCTCCTCCCCTCACCCCCCAACACACCACCCACCCAACTCACGCACTCCACCCCTTCTTCTCGAATAAAAATAAGA
>RDPX01000030.1:162577-206350 GCA_003991215.1 Morbakka virulenta
GCTTCTGCTCTGTGTTTGAAAGTGACGTGTTGTTTCTTTGTTTGAGTATCAGTTCTCTGCTCAATCATCTTGCGAATGTGGTATGTGAGACGTAAAGTAAATATCAGTAGTCATTCAACAATAAATTTCTACCTGGAATGCCAAATGACTTTGGCACTGATTTCAGAACACGAAAACGCTTAACATCCTGCACAGTTTACGTAATGTATTATAAAAACGTTTCAAAGCTAGAATATGATGTCAAATCAGCCACATGATTGCATACAAGTTCATACAAATTCATTCACAAAACTCGAAATAATGGGATTTTTGTACCTCATAGTGCCCAGCTCCCCGTTTTCGGGGAGCTGGCCGCTATTGTCATTATGCAAATAAAAATATTTTTTTTGAAAAAATAACATTGGATCCTTATATTTGGTGACAGAAGCTACAACTTGAAGAAATATTTCCATGTTCTTCCACCTTGGGCACAGGCAGGTTAAACGTTCCCACCCCTTATATTTTATTATTTACTGTCATCACATCTTGATGTTCTTGATTGAGTTCAACGACGTGTTTGTACCTTTATAGATTTAAAGCTTGCTGCTACTCTTACAAATGTGTCTCGTAGACAAAATGAGCCTAGTAATACTATTTTCCATTTGTAATACCACGGGAAATGTTCTGATGAACTTTCCTCCGTTGTACTGACTCAGCTTGTTACATCCTAAGTGACTCCTACCTCTTAATGACTTCATCCACATATAGTTTTAATCCCACTTTGTTATAAATGTTTAAACTCTAAGTTCAATCCTTACGTATTGGCTCAGCTATTCTTTTTCTGTCTTTTCTTCACAGATTCATATACTTGGGGCTTTATAACTTCTATGGTTCTTAAGCATAAAAAAATGACGTGTGCGTTTGTATGGTCGTGCATATGCATATACATAGTGGAACACAGCAGCTTACCTTTAACTGCATGGTATACTGTTTCCTTGTACTTTGAGTATTCAAGTGTTTTCACTGGTATATTTGCGGCAGAAAGTACAGTTTTCTCGCTTTGCGCAGAATTTTTTTCCACTGCCGACCTTTCCTCCCCAACTAAAATGAACAAAGATGTTGTTATATAAAAATCATCACTAATAAAACATTTTCCTTGCAACAAGCTGCTATTTTTTGCAAATCAGAACATTCTTAAGTGCATTAAGACTATACAATATCAATCATTAAATAAGGTTCGACTCTCAAAAATTTTAGTTAAGTTTAACATCTGGAACATTTCCGTCAAAAATCTTTTGAAAATTTTTAACAAAAAACCTTTCCGGCAATAATCTCGTAAATCTTTTAAGTAAAATAAAGCACAGGATAAAATAAGAAAGCTAAGAGGTTTTGACGCTACAATCTCCTTTTGAACACAGCTAAACCAGAAAAACAAAAATTTGAGATATTGATTTTGAAGGAATATGGAAGACTCCTCTACTCCAATATTGTCTATGTGATGATGAATTAATAAGGTTTCCTTCCAATAATCAGACCTAAAAAGACTTTTGCACTTTACTTAAAAAACAAACACTAAACGGCTATGAATGACAAAAACTGAGCTTGGTGTTTTAATGATAACAATTCGTAAGGTCTAATATTCAAGCCGGATAAATTTTTTCCCATTCATCATTAACTATCTATATACTAATGCAAGTATGTTCGTTACTGCTATAGATGAACTTTTTACAAGATCACAGTTAAGAATATATATATAATCAACGTTATCCACATTGACTGTCATAGTTATTCGTAACTGGAATCTCGTGGCTATTGCCACGTTTGGCCAGGAAATTTTGGATTGTACCAAGAAAGTCACAAGATAAATGCATTATGGAATTGATTCTTGCTTTGTGTCATCACTGTGTATTTTATCAAAATTCCCGCCATTAAATTGGGGCTATACATTTGCATTGCCGCTGGTACTGGAATTCTGTTTTAACAGATTAATTACTTTAGTGCCAAGACCGTAAGGAGAACGTTGTGACTGCTGATCAACCATAACAAAAAGGATCTCATTAAACGCTCCTGAATACACTTTAACCTTTCTGGGGTAAAATGTTGTCCAAGTAATTGGAAGAAATACCATGTCCTAGTTTAGTTTCTGGTTGTTGCCATCTCTTTGATTAACGACATCTCCTTTCTCTGAAGAATTTCTTATATCAACAAAGGTTTGATTGGTAAATGATGGGGTAACTAAAGTAATATCTGGTGAGCAAAGAGACTCCTCTGTATCCTTGCCGTTCAAGGAACTTCCTCCCTTAACTAAAAAGCAAAGAACACTCCTGATGAGACGATTGTTTGTCGTTAACAAAATACTACAAAAGCTGACCAAGTTTTTAATTGCTATCTATAGAAGGCTCTGATATTGTAAAAAACAAAATAATTGAAGCAGTAGCCAAATCAAATGAAAGCTTCGTTACATAAAAAAGAGCATCAGTTTTGACTGATTTCAATTAATTACTGACACTAATTTCTGTTATGATGCTACTACTGATAGGAATTTTCAAAATGTCATAGGCATTTTTGTGCGAACTTATTACAATTAGCAAATGATGCCAACCTGCTAAATCCTTGGATCTTGGAGTGTTTTAAGTCTAGAGGAATTAGGATACCCAGGACCAAATTTATTACATTTTTTCTGTTCCAAAGGTCTGTTGGGATGCATCTTATATCACTACTATCCTGACGGCATATCACGCCCAAAAATTGTCAGGTCAGCTTTAAAAAACAGGCGTAAGTTAACTATTACCCATCTCAGGCCTTTTGGGGAGAAAAGTGAAACGCGCGTGGTACATTGAATATATAAATACTTTTTCCCGTTAAATTTGCTCAAGGAAATGACTGTCGCGTTTTAAATGCCTTTTATAAGCAAATGACATTTTGTTAACCATCTACAAATTAAGGTGGCTTTTAAAATAAGGGCAAAGCTTTCAATTCTTTTTTATTCCCTAAACTCCTTGACTATTTCAAAATCCGAATGGTTAAACTAAAAAATTTCCAGCCCGGATTCTGATGAGGTCAGCGTGGAAACATTACAGCCTTCGTCATTCTTGTTTATCAACGCCAACTTGGTGCTCTTTCTTTACTCCACATAAAGTTTTACTGATCAGCTTAGTATCGACACTAAGCGACCCGTGGCGTTATTTTGATGCTCCCTTAAATTGACGAATTGCAAAGTACATTATCCTTGTACTTTAAAAAAACCTCGCAATATACGACGTTTAAATACTTTCTGCCCCGTTCTTTGATTGTTTTGTGACAAATTATTCCAAACTTTGCATAATTTCCAAATGGTTTTAATTCTACAATGTTTCTTTTGGAAACTATACTGCTGTTCCCTTAACGTTTCAAAATCTCTAGCCTTTTACCCTTTTGCAACTTTATCCGACTGGTATCCAATTACTGAGAATCCCTTGTAGCCATTCCTGTTAAAAACATAATTAACACCACGATTTTTAGTACGAAAACACCTGGGTCTTTTTAACTATCGCGTTAATAATCTTTATTGGATTCATAAACTCATAAACTAGTGATGGTCGTAGTTTGTTTGAAATAACATTCAACTGTAAAAAGATAAACAGGTTTTTCAAATTATCTTCATAACTTCCTTGATTCTGATTTGAATTAGAGAAAAAAGAAAGCAATCTCTTTTCAAAATTGTTTCAGTCATTTAATTTAAACATGAGTTTCGTAATACCAAAGAGGAATCAGAAGACTTTTGGGTATTAATATGGTATTGCGTAATCTTTGTTCTTCCTTGACGGCACACGTAAACTTGGTTTCCAGTGAGCCTAAAAACTAATACAGCACAATGATTTATCCCATAAAAATCAAACAAACATTCTACCATATATAACATAATTCAATAAGGACCATACCGATCAATGTCATCTTATCTTACTACTGTAATTTTATCACTGAATCAGATCAGTTATATCCGTCACATCTTTCGATCTAATAGATCTTTATTTCTGAGATAGAAAATTTAATATTTTCTAACGCCCTATAGGGAAAACTTCAGTGTTGTTATAAACCATCTGCCTTGGTATGTGTTTAAAAAAGTACAGTAAAACCCTGGTAATTGAGCACCTCTTCAATAGGACCATTTTGAGAATTTTCCTTTAATGGCTGTTTTAGAAGAGTTTAAGTCATTCAACAAAATCTAGTTTCTGGTAAATTGTGGGAGGAAAAAATTATCATGGGAAAAAAATATGTTTGGGTTTTCAGTTCCTCCCTAGGTTTTCACAAATAAAAAAAAATTAGGCAAACCCGCAATTTCAAATTCCAGTAGACAACTGGCTACCACAATTACCATAAGCTACCTTTAAGTAGGTCTGTGATTAGCGTAATGGCTAGCAACAAATAATAAGCTGAAGATACTATAGGAATAATCACTTACCATGTTGCAAGGAAGCTTCCCAAAGATCATCAGAAGGGTTGCATTCTTTCAGTATTCTTTCTGATTTCTCAAAATTATTTCTCTTATCTGTAACAGTGTCTTGAGTAGGTGACGAAGAGTGAGAAATATTAAATGGTAAGCTACTTATGACCAAATTAGCCTCTTCATTTGAAGAACATTCCCCTTTTACTAAGAATAAAAACAAGAATCAATATTTAAACTATTTATTGAACTTAACTAATAACAAGCTTAGAATACACATATTTAATCCAATGTAGTCCCACTAATCAGTCCAGTGGCGACAATGATTTTTTTACTTGATCCATCACATTGTAAACAATATATCACTTATATTTTGTTGACTTCCATGAAAAACTTTATTGGTTTTCTCTTGAAACGAAAAACTACAAATTTATGGATGGAAGGAATTTTTCTTTATAAAACATTCATTTCGTTTCCTATTGAACTTTTTCTTCCTGGAGTTGTAATAAGATAATATCATTTGTTACTTCTTCAGTCTCTTGTATAGCGATCAACAAGTTTCAATCTTCTTAGAGCCAGTGACACTGAGGAATTCACTCTATAGCTTGTTACTCACACCCCTTTTTTTTTCTTAAATGTCACTTTCAGTAGCTTTGGTATATATATATATATATATATATATATTTATCAGTCTATATGCTTTGTTAGCTGGTTCAGTCAAATTCCATGCTTCCCCATCATTTGGCAATAAGCTACAAGTACGGAAAGAAAAAGCCTGTTAGGTTTTCATACATTGTTGTGAAGTTCTCTGTCTCAGAGGATGTTCCAATTCGGACGACTGGTCACGTACATTTTATACCAATCAATTTCTAACATTCAAATCTCTTTCACTACTCACTACCTTGCATCAACAATACAAGGTATTTTTCATTGTTAGTCTTCGCGGAAGGTCAATACGGTAATTGGTTGATTTTGCTTACAATGACTCCAGTTGTAAAGAAGTTTATTCGTAGGCTAACTTTGTATAACAAATTCTTCACTCCACTTAGGATCTCTTGGAAATGATTTGTTCATCATGATATGTGAGCAATAATACCTGCAATGACGATATCAGAAACATCTACTGTATAAGTAGAGTATCTGCTTACTGTCTCATTAAAGGACCTTAAACCCAAGATTCTCTGCTCTGATAAAATGCCAAAAAGTACCTTCCTGCAATACACTTGTAACGAGGTCCAAGAATGCTATCTGCGTGGTCTTTGGCTGTAGAATGTATTCTGAGCAATTGTCCAAATAAGAATGGGAGGAATATTACAGACTTACAAATTTGGTTATTTTACCTATGTGAATACTACCAATGGCATTTTTCCAGCCTAAAAACGATGACTGTTTGGAGCACACAACAAAAATATTTGGACAGTATGGCAGCAAAAGGCATGAATGAGGTCAATTGAAGAGGCTAAGTTTTGAAAATGGAACTAGAAAAAAAGCTACATGAAGAGAATTTTCCATTGTAATATGTGGACAATACAAGCAAACAGCATATTTTACATCGCCTTTTTCATTAGAGGTACAGGAACCTGGAGTGACACTGCCTGGATTCTGCAATGAGGTACAGAAAGGAACTATACACTATCAATTAGGATGTCAACATAATTATTGCATTGCTGAAGACAAAGTATCAAGTAAATTCTTACTGGAACACAAGATAGTCCGATTTGAAAAAAGCTCTGAAAAACTTAAAACATGAAGAAAAAATGAAATGAAAGAAATAAATTAAATGAAAGAAAAAAATAAGTGGAAAGAGCAGAAGGGGTAGGCAGCCAGACTGTATGTGGCAATCTCAATAAAATAAGAGAGAAGTGTTCTAAAGTAAAAGTTAACAAGGAATCTGAAAAAAGTAAAAACTTATAAAAATGACAAAAAGTTTGATTTAACTATTCAATGTCAATAAATGCCACTGTCACTAATAAGGCTGTACAGGCAACAAGAATGAGTGTATGTGTAACTATTGAATCTGAACTTGAAATTTTTTCTTATGGCTATTGTCATCTAGAATACAGTTAATTAGGAAAGGGAGATGTTAGAGTTGGGTATGTGGGAAAATTCATAAAGAATTTTGCGTTTGTGGCTCTGGGAGTGCTTTCAAATTGGATGGATAGGAATTGGTTGTCTACAATCAAGTTGGATTTTCATGAGATATTAACCTGAAAACTAATGGTGGTGGCATGTCATATTCTCCATTTCTTCATATTGTTGTTGTCTACTATTCTGACTGGTTCTATTGATGTGCATTGTTATTGTTTTGAATGTATGGCTAACTGAAGCTTAAGCTGCCACAATTGGGGGTGATGTTTCAATCAGCACTTGAATCCATGGAACTCCAGCAATGGGGTAAAACATGGACCTTCATTTTAAGAGAATGTTCCTGCTGCTTTAAGAAGCTGGGCTCTGCAAAGATTTTTTTTGCTGATAGACTAATGGTATACTAATGAACAGTTGGAGCTCATGGAGGGCAACCTCTTTTCATTCTTTATTAATGACCACAACAATTCCTAGTATTACTTTCTTTGTTTATGTGTATCAATGCCATTCTTGCTTATTCCTATTCTGATCTGCAGGCTTGGAAATATGGTGAGCTCAGTAACTATGTTAAAAACTATTAGTAGACCTCTAAAATTATCAAGAAATGGTATGATGTAATCAGCATAGTTAAGGTAAGCAACAAAACAGGGTCAGTAATGGCACTGTAATACCAACAGGGTAGTTGGGCAATGCTTCTTTTACCAGGTAATAAAGGGCAAAAACTAAACAAGAGTCGTCATGCTATCTCTTTGCCTGACAGAAGTAATTTGAATGAATCACTCATTCTTTTAACTTTATGCTTTGGCCTTTGTTGGTATACCGTTGCAAACATTTCTTGAATTCATTGGTGATATTAATGGCAACACCTTTACTCTTTAATATTTTTCACAATAAAGGTCTAAAAAATCAGATACAGCTCACAAAACAAAAAGCATGCATTCATTTTTTAACAGTACTCATATTAGTATTCTATACATATTATGGAAAAAATTGTGAATAATGAGGCCTTAGTGAGGCCTACATGCTTTCTTGATCAACTGATGGAGCTTTTTAGTGTTTTCAGAACAATCTGGTGTTGTATTGCCATAACATTGTTTGTCTAGTACCCCTATATAATTTTTTGCAGATTTTCCACTTTCTAAATACAATTTTTAACAGTCAGAATTGTTTTCCATTTCTGCTTCATTAAGCTTGATCACTTACAAAACTGTCTGGTAGAGAAATAGAGAGAGTGCACATGTGTGTATGTATGTGTATGTGTGTATGTGTGTATATGTGTGTGTAGGGAGTTAGTTGTAAAGCATTTGTTTTCAGAATTTACCAGTGGTTTGTTATTGTCCTGGTGGCGAGTGAAGCAAACTAGTCAGCCTAGTGTAACAGGATACACAGGGCGGTGGCGCGTGAGAAAGAGTAAGGATTCAGGGATTCTCTTTTGGAAAATTTATTAATCTCACACACTTGAAAGTGAAAATAAATGGGAGCACTAATGTCTTACCTTTGCCTGCGAAACAGGTCTGATGTCTCCTCTAACCAAACTAAAACAGTTCTTTACTTACTTCAGCACATTGCCACTCAGCTAAACAGGCCTCCNGTGTATGTGTGTATATGTGTGTGTATGTGTGTATATGTGTGTGTAGGGAGTTAGTTGTAAAGCATTTGTTTTCAGAATTTACCAGTGGTTTGTCATTGTCCTGGTGGCGAGTGAAGCGAACTAGTCAGCCTAGTGTAACAGGATACGCAGGGCGGTGGCGCATGAGAAAGAGTAAGGATTCAGGGATTCTCTTTTGGAAAATTTATTAATCTCACACACTTGAAAGTGAAAATAAACGGGAGCACTAATGTCTTACCTTTGCCTGCAAAACAGGTCTGATGTCTCCTCTAACCAAACTAAAACAGTGCTTTACTGACTTCAGCACACTGACACTCAGCTAAACAGGCCTCCTATTTATGTGTGAATATTTGCGTGCAGCTAAATATTGCATGCAGCTAAATATTGCGTGTAGCTAAATATAAGTTAACATCAAAAACCAAATACCCTGCCCTTAACCTAAAAGAACTGCGAACATCTTTTTCGGATGAATTATAAAACCACGGACAACATTCTAAAACACACCAAACCTAAAAAAGTTAAACACTATTGAATTAAACTAAAAATGTAGGTCTAGTGACCCTGTCACACTAGCACGAGGTGCAGTTTCCTACCCAAATCTATGTTCTATCCTGTACCAGGTGGTGAGTGTTATTCAGCAGAAAAAAGTGGCACAAGAGGATTTTTTAAAGCTACCACCATGAAATTTGGCATGAATCAAGCTTGGCAAAAATAATTAAGGTGCTATTAATTATGCAGTTATATTCCCAGTAGTTAATGAGTTATGAGGTAATTACATTTTGCTTATGAAGCAAAATTTTCTTATTTCACTAATAATCTCCATAACTGAAGGTATGTCACAATGGTGGAGTGGTCTAAAACACAGTTTCTGGAATATGTAGGCATGGGTTTGAATCCTACTTACAGCAACCTTTTTTTAAATATATGTATACATCAGTATATTTTCTTGACCCAACTTTACATTTACAATTTGCTGGACCTAATGTTTTAGCTACAAATCGTAATAAACAAAATTATCATTACAATTATTTGTTACAATTAATACCCTGTGGAACTCAATGTTTTACTTGGAACTTCAGTAAAGACAGCACAAGTATCAAATTTCTAACATCAGTTTGTTGAAGTTTGAAACAAATATGCAGTGGAACGGCAAGAGCATGAACTTTCTTTCATAGCCTGTCTCAGAAAATGCGGATTTCTACAGGACTCATAAACAGGCATATATCTGACCTGCCTAAACATCTGAGATGGATGAAGTATTTATCATCTAATACCTTCTGTGCTTTTAAGGCTTCTTTTCTACACTCAATGCAAAACAGTTCAAAGAAGGGTTGAAAGAGGATGAAAGGCAAAGGAAACTTGAACTTCAAACATTGCCAAGTGCCACCTGAATCAGTATTACATAAGTAGCAGAAGAAGAAGCATTGAGCATTTAGTCACATTTAAAGAGGGAGGAAGGGTGTTTAAATGTGACTTGAATATAGAAAATCAAAGAAACAGGACCTGATTTGTCAGGAGTTGAAGTGGGTGGATGAGGGTGGTACAAAAAAAAGAAAGAAAATGGAAATGCCGAGATAGTTAATGGAAATACAAACCTAGTCATGTTGATAGAGGGAGGAAGAGGGTGGAAAAATGTGACTTTAAAGAAGAAGTACATGAACCAGTTTTTGATTTCTAAAAACTTAAAGTGGGTGGATGTGGGTGGTTACAAAAAAGAAGGAGCAAATGGAAATAAGAACTCAGTCACATTTACAAACGGAGGAAGAGGGTGGCTAAATGTGACTTTAAAGAAGCATATGAACCAGGTTCTGTTTAGTCAGTACATAAAGTGGGTGGAAGCGGGTGGTACAGAAAAAAAGGGAAAGAAACTAAACCAAGAGATAGACTATGGAAGCAAAGAACTGGATGCCATTTGAAGAGCAAATGAGAGCTTGTATTGGGCAGATGAGGGTGGTAGAGAAAAAGAGGGAGTCCACATGACTTTTAACAAAACATATCTGACCACAAGCAATCAGTGCTAAAAAAGAAATGTGAGTCTGGAATAGGAGGCTAAAGAGAAATTTCCTGAAGAAAGAAGAGGGGTGCCACTGGGGCAGCTCAAGGTGAATGACTGAGTGTGTTTGACTAGTTGGAATTGCAGATTAGAGAAAGGACCTATACTGAGAACTGGAGGGAATTCAGTAACTTTGATCCCAGCACAGGTAAGAAGTTAATCCATGGCACTCTAAACCACCCATGTATTTCCATGAGAGAGGTGAGGCATGAGGGTCCCAAGCTCCTAACTGTAAGGGCGGTGCAAGGACCTACCTGTTCAAGAAAGAAAAGGTTGTTAGTGAGTCAGCAGAACACTACCCTCCTGCTAATATCAAATTAAGTTATTATTTCAATAAATATATTAGTAGGAGGGTCATCTGATCCTAGTTTAACTTTCTTACCACTTGTAAGATGTGATTTCTCTACCATGCAGAAATGGTTCTTCCTGTCAAAATGTTTAAGTGGTCTGTTCCTCTGACATGACATATTTTGCATCATACAATGATAAATATGAGTAGAAGACCCAAGGATAAAATGTTGCTTAGATTATTTCTCCTCCATTTACTCTTTGGAAAAAAAGTATGGGGTCAGCTCCATTAATGCTGCTAACAGACTAGGTGACAAGAAATCAAAAGAACCACTGGAATTAAATCTGGACCAAGAACTTTTGACTGATCAACCCCATGACGTATCTTTGCAACCTACCTTGAATTTATCAATACACTGCTGAAATTCTCATTGTTTTGTAAAGGAAAATTTGACACAGAAAAAAAGTTTTATTTGAAGAAGAATCTGCACAAATAAACCTAGCAAAAAGATTGACCCCTTCCATGATGGATAGAAAGTATTACTTACTTGGGCTGGGCTCCAACCTAGCCTGCTACAACAATTCTTAAGTACAGCTCTCCAGGTGTCACTATCAAGCATCAGTGTTCTTAGTTCTTCTAGTCTTCCAGAAACCTTTTTTGAAGATTGCTAGAGAGTACATTGTTTGTTACATGACCTGCCCATGAAACATGAGCCATTCCCAAAAGCCTTGTCTGGGTTTAATCTATGCTCTTAACATACTAAATACTGGCACAAAGGGAGAGGCCACTGTCTTGCCACAATTCAGATCACTATTGTAAATCTTCCAGAAACTTTGACTTTTAAATATTTGGAAAAAATATAATTAACATACTCTAAACTGTGATATTTAGCATCAACAATTACTATAATTCATGCAAAGTTGGCTATCAAATATCATAAGCTACTTACCATTAAAGCAAGGTTCAAATTTATTAACAGCAACTGGAAACGTTTTACCTTAAAAACTGTTCATAAATATTGACACTGATTAACAAAATGATAAAATTTTAACAAAAACACTTTTGAAATCCAAAAAATAATGATCGGGGGATTCTAAATGTAAATCAAAATGGGTAACATCACTTTCCAAGCTTTATTACAGTGCATAAGAATATTAAACTGGTTGATCCAAATTTGAATTCACTGCTTCAAAGTTTGTAGAATCATTTCTTAGCTGTTTGAGACTATTGTGTACACAAACAATAAAGATTAATGCAAGAGGAAGACACTCAAAATAAAGTTGTAATCAGTGCCTGTGTATCACTAATTACCCATGCTACGTGAATTATTTTTATACAATTTCTCTTGAAGTTTCCTGATAATGATTTTATGGTGTGGTCTTGAAAATACTGCATTTAGCTCCAGCTAGACTTAGACCAGACACTATAGTACAATACATTTTAATTGGTACCTGCAAAAATTTCTAACATGTAAAATAGTCTATTCTGCATCCCAAATGATCTCTTTTTACAATCTCTTATAGGTGAGATAGATTGAAAACTGTTATGATCGGAAGCATTCCATAACAGAAAAGAACAGGCTATTACATGGTTCAGTTTAAACCTCTAACCCAGATTTATGAAAAGGGTTCAAATTGTTGTCAGTGGGAAATGGTGTAATAATTGGTTACAAGCTGATTCCATGTGGGTGTGGGAGAGAATGATTATGATAAAGTGGGCAAAAAGAATGGCCATGGAAGTGATTACTCCCTGCTTAACATCTTCCATTAAAGTGTATAGCTTTAGGAATGGAAATGAATTTAAAGAATGGTTCTGACAACAGTCAAAAGTAATAAATATCATAATTACAATTTAAAGTGGACACAGACTCACCTCCTGAGATATCATCATTGGTAGGAAGGCAAAATAAACAATTATTCTTCTTGTCAGAAGATATGACAAATAAATAATCAACTGTTTGCCTTGCTCACCTGCTGATGCCCAGGTCAATTTTCTGGATCAATGCTAGTAAAAATTTACTATCACAGGGGCTTCTGCTTATGTTCAATGAATGGCTGTGAATGTAATCTGAATGAATCAAGTATGTGTTTGGTATGTCAAAAGTAAGCTTTACATTTGCTTCTCAAAAGAATAATCAACCTTTACCAACTCCTAGGAACCAAATTGTAACTGTGCACCCAATAAATACAGTTGAGCACAGAAAATTCATGTCAGTTATAACATAGAATTAAATCACGAGATTTTAAGGCATTAAATAGTACGCACAGATTGTGGATGTTTAAAGTGGAGTTTTACTTAAAAAGATGTATGAAGTACTTTTTTTATTTGGGAGGGTTTCTCAAAACAAAAAAATTTGTTTACACAGAGTTAAAAATTGAAAGATATCACTTAACTCTTAATTCAAACCTAACCCAACCCTTATCCCACATCTTACCTAAGCCTAAATTCTGAACCTTATCTTACAGAATTTCGGGTAGTTTTGTGGTGTTAAGTATTATTTGCATTTGGAAATAAACACGGTCATTTATTTCATGTCTCATATTTTCTTTCATTCTTTTAGGGTATGCTTAGTAGTCTACTTTGGTTGATTTAATTTCACTTGACAAAAAAGTCTAATTTATGCTGCAGGGCAGACCCCTGACTTCTGGATTGGGACACTTTGCCCGGTAAACCCCAAGGAAAACCCAACACAAGTGCAGCCCTGAAGCAAGAAAAACACAGCCGTCATTGGGTAATAAATCAAAATATTTGCTATACTGCTATGCAAGATTTTGTCTATGAGATGATAATAAGCTAGCGTAAACAAAATTAGTGTATCTTACATTCCTGTAGCAAGGTGTCAGGTACTGCAGACTTGCAATCTCTTTCAAAATTGGAATGTTCCGACCTCATACTATGTCCTTCGCTGGTTGTCTTCGTGGTCTTTAACTCCGGGCATTTTGTTTTATCACAAGTCTGATGTTTCGTCGAGCTGGTCAGAACATCATCAGGTGCGGGTGATCTTGATTGGGTATCTAATACAAAACCGGGGAATGTTTCTGCCATATCGAGCAACAAAATGCCCCAAAACTGTTATCCTCAAATAAAAATACCCGCATATACCAACAGCTCATGCACAAACGTATACATTTCAACGTGAAGAAATATGCAGGCATTAGTTTTAAAATTGCAGCAACTTCGTGAAAGCACAAAACGAAATCCTTGACATTCAAGAAAACTATGATCGTGAAAGTGCAAATGACGGGGCCTGGACACCACTAACTTGAAATTAGTCAGACCGTAGTTGAGAATGGCGTTAAAATCGAACTCGAATTTCTTTCTAGGAAATTCGAACTTTACAATAATACAGTCCCTCAAAAAGTAAATTTTGTCCCTTAGCAACTGGGGCCTTACCTTTTCAGAGGTTAACTGGTTAAATATTCTATATCACATTTTTTTCGTTTCGCTCAACCTTAAAATGGCCACTGATAATTAAAACCCGTCAAAAAAAAATTGACAACGAGGCACCACTTGAGAACGTAGCTGCCCGGTTGAGAGTGCCAAACTTTACACCATCAGCCTTACCTTACCTTAGACCTTAGGTCCTCCAATCCCGTTCAGGATATCGGGCAGCAAGACTTCTCCATCGCCTACGGTCGTCAGCTACGGCTTGAGCGGTTCTGGGAGACAGCCCTCGTACAGTCACATCACTCCTGAATGTAGCTTGCCACGTTCTCACAGGTCTGCCTCTTCGTCTGCTTCCATCTACAGGTTTCCATTTCATTACTTGCTTCGCGTATCTGCTGGGTGGTAATCTGAGCACATGTCCTGCAAGTCTCCATCGTCTCTCTTCTACTTTCTTGTGTAATTGCCCTTGCTCTGTTCGTCTATAAATTTCTTCATTGGTGACCCTGTCCCTCCATGTAATTCCAAGAATTCTTCTCAAGTTTCGTGTGTGGAAAGCATCCAGTTTTCTTTCTATTCTCTTGGTGGTCTTCCATGTTTCACTAGCATACAATGCTGTTGAAACAACTATAGCCATGTATAGTTTAATCTTTGTTTTTACATTGATTTGTCTTGATTTCCATATATGATTCATTGTTCTAAAGGTCGCCCCTGCTTTTCCTAATCTGGCATTCAAATCTGTTTCCACCTCGCCTAATTCTGTCAAATAGCTTCCAAGATATGGGAACTTCTCTACTTCTTCGAGTGGATTTCCATTGACACTCACTTGCTGTATTTGGTAGTTGTTAACCTTCATTATCTTACTTTTTCCTTCGTTGATGCGCAAACCCACCTTCGAGCTTTCAAGTTGGAGTCTGTCTGTTACCTGTTGACACTTTGTGACATTTTGGGCTAATAAGGCTATATCATCTGCGAAATCAAGATCTGTGAGCTTTCTATCATCCTTCCATGGTATTCCAAAATTTTCATTCGTCATCGTTCTTCTCATAACAAAATCTAAACATACTATAAATAGAAAAGGAGACAATATACAGCCTTGTCGAACTCCAGAGAACAATTCAAATTCATCAGTCATTCCTGAGTTAGTTCTCACTCCACACGTTGGATGATTGTAAAAAGACTTCAAGAGGGTTATAATCTTTTCCGGTATCCCGTATACTTTCAAGATTTTCCACAAGGATTCTCTGTGAATACTATCAAAAGCTTTCCGGAAATCTATAAAGTTCAATACGACTGGTGACTGATATTCTAAACTTTGCTCTATGATATTCCTCAAAACAAAAATCTGTTCACAACATGATCTCCCTTCCCTGAAACCTGCTTGTTCCTCCCGTAGTTTACAATCTGCTGCTGTCAGTATTCTTCTCAAAATAATTCTGTTAAACACTTTCCCGGTGGTACAAAGTAAGGTTATGCCTCTCCAATTGTTGCAGTCTGAGAGATCTCCTTTCTTCGGTAGCTTTACTATCACTCCTTTTCTCCATTCTTCTGGTACTGTGCTTTCCTGCCAAATCTTGTTAAATAGAGTTGTCAACTCCTCTACCACTGTAGGTCCTCCGGCCTTCAAGAATTCGCTGTTTATGCCGTCAATCCCTGGAGCTTTGTTATTTTTCATTTTGTCTATAGCTTTTCTCACTTCTTCTCTTTGTATTGGTCCCATTTCTACATTCAACTCGTGTGCTGTATCAATGTTGTTCCATTCGTACACTATGTCTGGAGGGGGCTGATTGAGAATCTCTTTGAAATGGTCCATCCACCTTTTGTTTTGCTCTTCCTCGGTTGCTAGAATGCGGCCATCCTTATTTTTTACTGGAACATTAATGGAACTACTTTTTCCGGAAAGCTGTTTTGCTATTTTGAACAGTTCTCTTGTATTGTTTTGATCTGCAGCAGCCTGTGCTTCTCTAGTTTTCTTCTCAAACCAGTCGTGTTTGTCTCTCCTACAACTTCTTTTCACGGCTCTGTCCTTACGCTTGTATTGTTCTTGTGCACCTCTTGCTTGCTCTCTGGTTCTAGCTGTATCTCTTGAATTCTTTAATGCTCTCCGTTCATCAATAAGCTTCCATGTATCTTCTGCAATCCATTGTTCCTTTTTCCTTCCTCTTTTCTGTCCAACAACACTACTGGCAGATTCATTGATGGCATCTCTGAAAGATATCCACTTTTCTGTGATGTCTGTGTCCCTTTGAAGGACTGCAAAACGGTTGGACAAATGCTGTTGAAACCTCTCTGAAACCTCCGGATTGAGTAATTTCTCCACATCATATGCTTTTCTGCTTGACCGTTTCTGCATTTTCTTCAGCTTCATTCTAATCTTCCCTCCAAGTAGTTGGTGATCAGAGAACACATCTGCACCTCTAAAAGCTCGTACGTCCAACAAAGATGACCCCCACCTCTTGCTTATGCAGATGTAATCTATTTCATTACAAGTGTTTTCATCTGGTGATCTCCATGTCCATTTGTGAATATATCTGTGTTTGAAAAAGCTATTGCCAATGCGTAGGTCATTCTCATTGCAAAAGTCCATCATTCTCTCTCCATTATCATTTGTGCTGTTTGCTGAGCCATGTGGACCTATTACATCTGTGAATCCTGTTCGATCTGATCCTATTTTTGCATTCCAATCTCCCATTATGATCTTCAAGTCGTGGCTAGGAAGGCTGTCAATAGTATCCTGCAGCTGTGTGTAGAATCTCTCCTTTGCCTCTTGATCTGCACTCTCAGTTGGTGCATATATTTGTACTATCGATGTCTTTAGTAGTCGACCTTGTAATCTAGCAGTGATAATTCTATCCGAGACCGGCTCCCAGCTAATCAATGCATCTGTGGCTTCCCTATTCAGCAGTATCGCTACTCCTCTCATGTGGTCTGTTTCACATCCAGAATATAAAATGGTGATCCCTTCACTTGATAAACTACCTTGCCCAGTCCATCTAGTTTCGCTAACCCCTAATATTTCCAACCGGTATCTTTTCATTTCTTTTATAACTTGTGCTAATTTTCCTGTTTCGTACATAGTCCGTACATTCCATGTACCGAACTTTGTGTGCTGTTTGGCGGAGAAGATCTGGGTTTTCAGAGCATGAACTTCCTCTCGGCTTTCATCCAAGCTCGTCATGGATACATCAAGAGGGACAACAGAAGTTGTCGTCTGTAATCCTTCTATTTCTGTCCCAGATCTAACTCTTCGCCATTGCTGTTGACCGGAATGGCTTCCTCTTCTTGCTGTTTCTGTAGTACGTATCCTTTTTTACAGGGTGGGGTTACTGGCCCTACGCCCAACCCTCCTCCTTTTTCAACCTGGCTTGGGACAGGCTTCGGCGGAGTTTACACCATCAGCACAGGAGGAAAATTAAGCTAAAGCTAGGAAATAGACGTTCAAACCAACAGGTGTGGGACGTTTTCTTGCGAAGGGGATGCATAGAAATTTATCATTTTGGCTGTTAGTATCCACTTTTCGGAATTATTATGCCACCACAACTGCGAAACAAAATTTCTTTTGAAATTACTTTCACAAAATTTTCAAGTAAGACTCATAGTAGATGTCTTTTGTTGGATTAATTTTAAATTTGCAATTATTTTGACGACCTTTCAGTACAGACGTTTGTCATTGCAAGTACTTTTCTGTTTTTCATTCATGGTCTAATAATCACTTTTCAGAAATCTTTATTAGTCCGAGCGGAGCGAGTACAACTATATTACAGTAAAAAAAATCATTGCTATACACTGTAGTAAAAAGTGAAATATAACAAAGTCCCCTTATTACTTGTGACCCCCTCCCCCCACCGTTGCCATCATATTTGTTATTTTGATGATGGGCAAGTTGTTGTTCCCGTGGTTGTATGACATCAAAATTCCGTAAAATGGATTCTGTTAGCCAAAACAATAAATTCCTCTGCATGCTTCTCACGAGGACACGTTCTTGTACATCTGTTGGTGTAGATATCTTTTTCCTAGTTTGGTTCACAAATAAACAGTTTTCTTTTATGATTAACGTACATACAATGACCCGTCCAGCCTTGTCCTTTTTTTAAATAGAGTTTTCCTTCTTGAAATTACAACGTTTTATTTGAAATTTACCTCAAGCAACAACAGAAATTTTAAAGCCCCCTTTTTCACGCTTCACGTTACTTTAAAAAAGTATGCAGAACTAAACATTTAGAGCAGGACAAAGAGGTGATTTTTGTTGCCTGTGAGCATGCAGAAGATAAATGGATTACAATGCTTCTCACACTTGTAAGCCTAATGGATTTTGACAAAGGAAAGTAAACTATCCCATCATCAAAGTAAGAAAATTGCCACAAATAGGAGGAAACATATTTTTTCTACAATGCATAGAAATAATATTTGACATTGATATCACAGAAGAATAAGAAGAATACAGAGTTGCAACTGGCGCGAAATTATTCTATCGCATTTTTAGGGCGAATGCGGCACCCTTAAGAACATGAAAATGAGATTAAACAATCCCATGGCATTTCTTGTGCCAGTAAATAAGTTTGGCATTACGCTAAACACTGTCTTCTTTTACTAAAATTAATAGTGGTGTTATAAATGTTGACTACAAATAATGCTCTAAGATCGTTTTTGGAAGTATAATAATCTTTCCAGAAAACAGCCCATTCCATGGAATTCGATTCATTAAATTTCCTCTTTAATATGTTAGTATTTTTCTATTTACCTGTCATTGATAAACTCAAATGATTTTTTACCTTCTCCATGACCTACAGAAACATTATGCAATTTCTTTTCCTTTCGCAACTCCTTAGTCACAAATTGGAGGTAACTATTTATGCATTTAGTTATTAGTTTCTACATAGATGTGTGCAGTCGTTTTCAAATTGATTTCTTTGAGTCGCTGCTAGTTGCAATTGTTTCTTGCAATTTCAATTTCAATTTTCGTTTAACTCAGTTGGCAGTTGCCTGTGTTGAAAAGAGGTAAGTGAATTACAAACATCAAAGGATAGCGCCCTGGGTTGCAATTCTGTATTATCCTTTTTCTGTGGTAATATAATTGCCCTCACTCTGTTCAGACTAATTATTGTATCTTATAAAGTGGCTTGAGGGTTAACAAGTAAGACCAGAAATTTAAGAAGCTTTAATCTACAACCTTAAAAACTAAGGAATACGTGGCATTGAAAAAGAGTTTTTTATTGACTATCTGTTCAAGCGAAAGCACAAAGTTAACTTCCAGAATATGCTCTCTGATTCAAAACCTGTTACATGTGGTGTGCCCCAAGGGTCAGTCCTGGGTCCTCTTCCTTTCCTTTTGTGTTTTGATGCTGTAGCTGACGTGATTATAGACTTTGAAATCCTCGTGTATGCCGATGACCCCATCATATTTACATCTGCAGTGGACATAGAAACAGTTCAACAAATGTTAACGGATGATTTTTAAAAAAAGTCGAGATTTCTGGAATATTTACAATACTGTTTTGAATTCTGGCAAGTTATTTCTCCATTCTTTGATGGTGTTTCCTTTTTTCTGTTCTCTAAAGAAAGGCTGATCTTGTTCCTGGATTGCTTTCTACTGACTCATTTTTAAATGACACTGAAATTTCTTTGCCAGAGTTCTCTCTGCAAACTGATTGGATTTTGGATCTTCTTACCATAAACCCAAGATTGGTTGCAAAGATTATTCATGGTCCTGATCAATCCAAACTACATATTTCTCTCCACAAAACACTGGTTGAATTCTTAAGAACCTAGATTTCCTCTTGATGTTTAATAGGGGTTTAGAGGATCTCGTTCCATTTGCAACCTTTTGGCTGTTATCATAAAAAGGTATAGGTTAATGGATAAGCCTGGTGAAAGACGAGCTATATCGCTTAATATTTCCAAAGCAGTTTTAAGGTGTGGCACGCTGGCTCTGGTACTGACCACAAGGAAACTCAGCAGATTTAGAAAGATTTAGAATCTGACCTTCGAGCTGTCAGAGAAAAAGGAAGGACGTGGCTGGTTTCTTTCAATGCAGCTAAAATGCAACTGACGCCGTTCAATAAAAACCTGACACCTTTTCTCCCTTTAATGTTCATGGAATAGCATTCTGACATTAATCCTGGAATGGCTGCAGTCTTCATCAATAGGGATACCTGGTATGTTATTTTCTCCGGACCTTCCTTAAGCTCTTAATCTTCAATCTCTTGGCAATTCTGCTTCTTGCAAAGTTTGTTCTTTGAATCATAGTAGACACTAAGCTACGTATGCCTGAGGCCATCTTGAATCACTTTTAATCTACCACCTATCCTTGTATGGAGTGCTATTGCTATTTCTGGACAGGTGCTCCATTGTTTTATCTTGATGTTTTTGATAATGTTCAGAGATGCGTCTGTAACTTGATAGATTAAAGTCTTGCTGCTTTTTTCATACTTTATCTCATTCACGGGAAGTGGCGTGTCTTATCTTTTCCATAGGTAATACCATGGGACGAGATTCTGACGAGCCTTCCTTCTTGGTATCAGCTCAGTTTGTTGCATCTCGTGTAATTCGTTTTTCTCAGCTTCTCAACTTCTCAACGTCTTTATCCTCATTCAGTTGTTGGCCCTCACTCTAACTAACTTTTCTATTACCGTAGGTTTTTTACCTCAGACTACAGGATTGTAGAACTCTTGGGTTCAGGGTGCTTTCCTATATCATATGACCTGCATTTTTTTGACGTCTAAGGTTAACTCATCTCTTGGCGTAACTTTCTTCTTTTTCTTTTTTTTTTCTGTGATTTCTTCACAGTTCCATGCACTTGATCGTATTATTTTGCCTTAAATGGTTCTTAACAGTGGATGTCAAACGACATCCACGACTTATCACCATAAAAGTATATTTTACCCACCATTGCCCGACAATTTTTAACTTCTCCTTTCAGAATTCCTAAACAAAATTATTTTATTTCTTTTGCATTTTTTATATGGTAATTAAACAGCGTGCCAATAGGTTTTTTACATAGGTCAACTTTACTTAAGTATATAAAATATGAGAACCCAAAGTTTTAATTGCTGATTAAACTTTCGTCAAACCAAAGCAACGTAAATGTCATAAATTTTAAGTATTAAGGTCTTTCAAAGTGGTGCGTATGAAATAATTGGAGCGTTCTTAGGTAAGCGCTTGAAAACTTTGAAATAAAATACTTGCAAGTCTTCAAAAGAAGGCCCTAAATAAAAATTTACGTATCACTGCTAGCTCTGTTTTCTCTCCTTGAGAATTCTTTTTGACTGTAGTTCTTGGTGAAAAGGTACGATGCAGCCGCGAAATGAAACTAGGTGGATTTGGGTTCTTCGTCGTAACAGACGTGGATAACAAAGCACTACTTTATTTTATTCACCAGACGTCTTATAAATCAAACTTTCAGCGGTACTAAAAATCCTTTAAATTACGGAGTGCTCGAAAAAGGGGACGTCGACGTAATTTTGTAAAGGTTTAGCAGTACGGTTCTAAACATTAAATAAGTTTATTAGACTGGAGTATTGAATGACAGTGTATCCTGTTAATATGCAGGAATAAATTTTCACGCCTCCGGAGGTCGTTTTGCAGAAATAATTTTCATTAAACAAGATGGTTACAGTTAAAACTGGGGTAACATCACTTGATGCGGCATTGAGACACGTAATTTTTAAGTCAAACCTTTTTTTTACATATTAATAGGCATATTAGTATAGCTATTTACAACATTTTGTATACGTCTCTGAACCACTACAGTTCCTTCTGAAAAAGAATAGCCTTGGATGATGGAGAATGCAAAACAATTTTTTGGAAGGTCAACATGCGCGTCGTGGTCACCATCAATGACTTGGGTAAAAAAATCTACTAATCCACTGCTACTTAAAAACGAAATATTACTATATGGTATAGGTATCATTTTGTACTACTGATGATTTAAAGTGAGCTATTGACTACTTTTTGTTTTCTTTGTATTTTTTTATGTACTGGTGAGTCAATCAATACACATCAAGGCTAAAAGCCACTCGAGGGTGAGGGGTAATGAGATGGACAGACTGACAAGTGGATGATGATAAGTAATGTGAAAGGGACGAAAGATATAAATGAATAAATAAAATTTGAGGACTTATAAGGAAGGTTTTGACAGGTATTTTTTGACATTTGATTTGAAGATGTCCATATTGTAATCCTCCGGGAAGAAATTTTGTAGCAAAGTGTTCCACAGATTGGAGGTTCTACGAAAAAACTCTTTTTATGGAAATTCCGTTTGATGTTAGGCACATGGAGGAAGAAGGGAATATTCTTAGCAGTAGTGGTAGCAAGACGCCTTCTTGGTGTAAAATTTTACGAGCAGGAACTGGGGATTAAAGCTCAGTCGAGCACTTACAATGAAATTACCGATAGAGTAAAGAAAGACTAACAACGTCTCCTCTGTGAGAAAGGGGATGTAGAGAACGGAACAGATCATCTCCGACAAGATTTTGAAGTCGATTTTGAACTCTGTCAAGGCAAGAAAGAGTGCTCTGGGCAGCACCTCCCCAGATGTGGCAGCAGTACTCCATCTTAGGGCGTATCTGACTTTTGTACAGATAGAAGATTGCATCAGGCCTCAAATACTCTCTGGAGCAGTAGAAAGATCCAACTATTTTACCAGCAGCGTTAGCAACAAATTGGATGTAACTATTCCACTTTAGATCAGGAGTGAAAGTTAAGTCCCAGTAGCTTCTTAAACCAAGGGGGTTCTTCAAGAAGAGAGCCATTCATTTCAAATGAACCAAAACTAGGATCTGAACGTTGGTAGTGAAAGGAGAGAAGCTTGGTTTTAGAGGTGTTGCGTAACATGGTTCAAGATGGAGGAGAATAAATACAAATAACTATGCAAATGACTAGAAAGGATAATACTGCGCTGTACATTCAAACATTCGTATCAATAAGTACTTAGAACATCAAGCTTAATAGGTTTCGCCCGTTCACAGTATCTTCCTCTTGTGGCACATTTACGTAGATCGTCTAACACTACAAGTCAGATTCCATTTTGTTCTTGTCACCAAGAACAGAGTGGTGTTTAATAAGCTGTGTCGAAGACTATTGCACCGACTCTAGCAAAGCAACGTTATTGGGCGCAAAAACACGCAAGATGGGTACTCAAGACTGTTGATTTAAAGAATAAACACCTTAAAATTATTAAAACTTTACGACCACTTAGTTTTGACCACTCCAGGTCCAACAATGTTCAACTGTGTATAATCAGATATACGTTAGATTGGTGTAAAAGACTGTTCTTCTTTTTGACAATTAGCATTGACTTGTAAATACTAACGTAAATAATAAGAAAAAATACTAAATACTATTTACTTCCGGCTAGAAAATAATGCTGAATATTTTTCCAAAAACATGTACTAACTTATTAGTATGTCACTCTTAAACGGAACAATAAATTGAGCCCATTATTTCAAGCGAGGTGGCTTGAGCTCGATCAGGGGTATTCCCTTCCAAGATAACCTGTTCAATTAACCACTCCGTCACTAATACACACATAAATACATATAATGGCGAACGAAAAAAAAAATCCACAAAACGTAGTTTAAAATTGTCAGTTCCATGTTTTCACAGTCGTCAGATTTAGCTGACGATTGTGAAAGCTTTTATCGATACGGAAGGAACGCTCCTCAGATTTTTAGCTACGATCAAATGTATGGCTCTTGTCCCTCCTTGGTAGGGTTTCGAGTTTTTGTACTCACCTGCATTATCTGAGGTCTTGGCATGCTGGGGGCACCGATGCTCGACCAAATAAAAGGATGTGCCCACAAACAGAGGAAGAGATACGTTTATGTTTGGTGGGTTTTTTCCCGCAGTCCATGGTATACCGCGCGCTTTATGTCCATCTACACCTGTTCTGTCCCCTCTGTTCCAGTCTTCCACAGTTAGATATCTAAGAAAGGTATTAATAGCTCCACTGTTTACCAGTGGAGCTATTAATCAGCTATCAGCTATCAGCCAAAGAAACCCGCACAGAACGCGAACTCCCAACAGCCAGTTTACATACAGACTTCATTAAGTTATTAAGGAATTTCGTTCTTTTACAATTTAACGCTTTTTCAAACATGCTGCAAGGGGGCATCTTTGAATAATGGTTTTCAGGTTGATTAATCAAAAATCTTCTCGTAGTCTAGTCATCGTGTACAATTGTTCAAAGCAACCACTCTCAAAAACACAAGAAAATTTGGAATAATTTGTTGATTTTAAACATACATACACCGTAATTTACATGTGCTAGTAGAATATAATTTCATATATTTATATATACGATGATTAATGTGTCAGACGAATGTGTCAGGAAAAGGAGTAATATTACAAGCTTTCTTGCTTAAAATACTTAGTTACAAATATCACTATGAAATCTCCCTAGCTGCTAAGTGATAATTTCCCTTGAGCAAAAGCATAATTTCAGAGCTCTCTCACAATTGAGTTAAAGTAATGTTATGGAAGATAATTCAATGAGAATTTATTACTGAAAATGTTCTAAAATTCGCGGAATTGATGCTATGTGCTGTCTTGTTGTACAGTAATAAAGAAAGCTTTAAAACTAAACTGAATTTGAAGATAGCCATTCATCAAAAATAAAAATTTGTGTATAACTGCTAATGATGATCGGTGTTGTTAGTATATTTATTCAAAAAAGTTATATCTTGTTACAGGTTTAATCTGCTTTAGGGTGGAATCGAATTAAATTGTGGTTGCAAGTTAATAATAGTGAAAAAATTGTTTCCTGTACAAAAAATGTCAAAATAAAGAAACGACAACGCTTGCTAGAAGAATAGCTACCACGTTTTGACAATTAAGTAATTGTCTAGTTTCTATTTACGCCCGATCAGTTGCTTCTTGCTTGCTGCTAAATTTGTATTTTGGCTTTAAAATCTTCAAATTCAGCTTCATCTTATACTAATAATGACTGAAATTCAGTATTGGTTTTAGGAAAGACTGAAAAAATTGGTAATAATTTGCAGGTAGTTTACACAGCTATTGAAGTTTTTCTGACTCGAAGGTCGTTTGATGTATTTCATCCTCCTAAAGCGGGAATGAATGCAACTCAAATAGGTAAGACAAACTACAATCACTTTCTGTTTTTACACTTTCAGTAAACTCTCTATCCCTTTCGCATTATCTCAAGAGTCTACCTTCGCTTACCTACCCTGTTTTTGCCCTGAAGAAGTCGCAAAATAGTCCACAAGCACGTCAATAACAACGTCAAACATAGTGCTACTGAAAATCTTTAAACAAAATTCTGTATATAAATTCTCATCAGTAATTGTCTTTTACTCCACTTGAATGCCATCCAACAGCTGGCAACTTCCGCCAAAAGAGCAAAAAGTTGACTTTGTTTCCACGACTTTTGCGACTTGCAACACTGTATCATTTTACAACGTATTTTTTAACTTTTGAATCCTGCTGGAATTAATGCCATATTTGGTGGGAGGCAGTACATCAACTAGAGTTTTAGGTTTGCCAAGAGACCTAAATATCACTACTGTCTTTAATAACGGGGTAGTAATTTCTAAATGAATTACAACTCCAATTAAAGATAGAAGAAAACAATAATAACGCCGACCAACACAATCGGCACCTATTGTAATCTGCTGATATATATATATATATATATATATATAAGATATTAAGGTACTATATATAGTCTACACGTGTACATATATTACATAACAATAACATTCATTCTCCCATCATGTTATTCCAATAGAAGTAGTTTAACACTGTTGCAGTTAGTTAGCAATAGAACAGCCAAAAATTCTCAATACCGTTATTCTGGTAAAACGTCAACAAAAGCCAGTCAGTCTATTACAAAAAGAGTATAACATTTATCCCCATGCAACCTGTATCCGTCTTAACATTCCGTTCAAAAAACCCCAAAAATCATAGTTACTCTTTAAACATATACGGTTTCGGACTCACTAAACAAACATCAAGATGAGAAGTATTTTATTCACTTTTTCAATAAACTTGTTTCCAGCCTCCTATTTTCTTTGCAGCTACTGTTGATTGAAGACACTTCAATAACTCGCATGTGAAAGCAAAAACTGATGTAATGATGACTTTCCTTAAACGATATGAGATAACCTCACTATGTACATATATCCTCAAGATATATCCCCGCTTCATGAAGAAAATGTATGAAATCTTACGAAAGGAAGACATTTTATCTATTAACACGAACTACAACTTGTATACAATTGACATTTTTAACTTAATTTGGGTTAGTCATAAGCAGAATGGATACTTAACAAATAATGTCTTCCTGGGACTTGAATCACAACTTTTCCTTTCCTCCTGTTTCTGCCATCACATATGATGACACGAAAGCAGTTAAGAGAAACACAGTACCTTCGGTAATAACATCATACATGGCTAGATTTCAATTCATTGCCTCTTTCCAATGCGGAGGCTATTTACCACACTTTGCATTTTTTGTGGGGGTTCATTGGACTTCCAAGTGGACAATTATACGCCTTTGCAAACTGTTTGATGTTTGACAGTGGTCCGGTAACCCTGAGAAACAAAATATAAAAAAATCAGTTAAAAAATGATTCAACCAACGTTTCCCATAAATTACACCGATGAAAAACATGGATAGTCAAGATGCACCGAACCATAAGGTATTGGAATCCAATAAACAGTTCCATTATTGGTATCATCTTCGAATTCAACTAACATTTGGCCTAACATTGGTTTTGGGCTATAATATAGTAATGGTATGGATGCCAAAATTCTTTTCGCAAAGTCAGGGAATAATTTATTGAAAATAAGATAACCTGGCCTTATTAAACAATTTCAAAAAAGTGTCTTAGTGAACTGCAATACTTTATTAAAAATCTGAACAAAACGATGTGAGATGGAGGAAACCATATAAGTCAAGAGAATTCCAGGTTCTAAATCTCTTCCTTTGATGCCTATCAATAGACCAGTATTGTTTTCGGCTGAATAAGGAAGAATAACACTGGTCAACACAATTTTTCGGGTCCGCAAGGTGGGCTGTTTCTAGATAATTCTGGGGTGCTGATTATGAAAATCATACTTATTTTCTTTAGTTAGTTCTAGTTTTTCTGATATGTGAAAATTTCTGCAAAAATTTCTTGATTCTGCAAGCATGTTAAACGTTTCAGTAGATTTGGATACATTGTGCACTTGGCTTCACGTGCAGAAAGTGTTTTACAAGACAACAGATCATAGCCAGGTAAGAGAAGTCTTTTGTTTGGTATTTATATTAGTGTTAATTTGTGGCATTTGTCCTTGACATGGTCATTTAATGTTTACTTCCACTTGGCAGCGGAAGGGTCGTTTGGACATATCAGCTGTCTTGTAATGTCTGCATGTTATCTGAGGGGGGGTGGGTGTTCGTGAACAATATTCAATTATGATTCAATTATTAAATAATAACTTGCACAGACAAATTTTCTTCCTTAACATTTTTGTTGTTGGAGAGCTGCTTTAGATCAGATGATTTCATTCATGGTACCTATGTTTTAATGATGGATTTAAAGGGTGATTCAGATGATTCCTCTTATTTTTCAGTTGTATAAATAAATGATGGCTTCAAGATCATGCAAAAATCATCCTGATTGCTTTTATTCCATTTCTGGTGAATACAAAACTGTAGACAACAGAAAGTCTATAACAGACTTCGTACAAAAAGCGTATTATGCATATTTTGGAATAAAGCTAGCAGACCAAGACAAACCATGTGCTCCTCGTGTTCTTTGCAAGACATGTGCAGAACGTTGGAGAGAATGGACAAATGGAACCAGACAGTCAATGGGATTTGGGATACCAATGGTTTGGAGGGAGCCTACAAAGTATGTTGACGACTGTTACTTCTGCTCAATAAATGTGACAGGGGTAAATAAAAAGAAGCGAAAATCTTTTAGTTACAAAAGTTTTCAATCAGCAATTCGACCAGTACTTCAAAGTGCTGATATTCTTATTCCTGAGTTTAATAAGTTGCCTGATCTCTCTATTGATAAACATTCAGACAAGGAGCAACATGATTACAAAGAATTTATTGATGTTGACAATGACGATGACGATGACGAGGACTTTGTATGCTCTTCCATACCAGTACTATTTGATCAGCAAAGTCTGAGTGACTTGATAAGGGACCTTAGTTTATCCATGGAATCTTCTGAAGTATTACCATCACGGCTAAAAGATCAAAAACTTTTACACCATGGTACTAAAAACACTTTTTATAGAACACGTCATAAAGAGTTTGTGCCGTTTGTTCACGATCAATTGACTTTGTTTTCTGTAAAGATATCTGTGGTGTACTGATGAAATTAGGTGTTACGGAATACCCTCCTGCTGATTGGAGGGTATTTATTGACAGTTCGAAACGAAGCCTGAAATGTGTTCTTCTGCACATTACTAATGTTTATGGATCAATACTGATTGGTCATTCTACAACCTTTAAAGAAAAATATGATGCAATAAAAATTGTCTTGCAGCATATCAAATATAACGACCACCAATGGGTAATATGTGTAGATTTAAAGATAGTGAACTTCTTGCTTGGGCAACGAAGTGGTTACACGAAGTACCCATGCTGTCTTTGTTATCGTGACAGTAGAGATAAACCAAATCACTGTACTAAAATGTACTGGCCAGCAAGAGATCGACTTAATGTTGGGGAAAAGAATGTTATTATTGAGCAATTAGTACCGCGTGATAAAATAGTGTTTCCTCCTCTGCATATAAAACTAGGGCTAATGGAACAATTTGTTAAAGTACTGGATAAAGATTGTGATTGTTTTCAGTATATCTAATGGATCCCAGATTCGACAGTTGATGAGAGATCAAAGATTTTGTGACTCTATGAATGAACTGGAGTTAGGTGCATGGTTATCATTTGTAGAGGTTGTTAAGAACTTCCTTGGAAGCCATGGAGCTGACAACTACAAAGAAATTGTAAACAACGTGCTTGAAAAGTTCAGGATTCTTGGTATCAACATGAGCATCAAAGTACATTTTCTTCACAGCCACCTGGATCGATTTCCAGAAAACCTCGATGATGTTAGCGATGAACAAGGCGAGCGATTCCACCAAGATATAAAGACAATGAAGGTGGGATACCAAGGAAGATATGATATTAAAATGATGGCAGATTATTGCTGGAATTTGAAACGTGACGTGCGTAATTCAGAACATTCAAGAAAATCTCGAAAACGCAAATTTTTACAACATTAAAAACAATTTTTCGAACATTCAGGATCAACAACGACCTCTTATCTCTTATGTAAAACGTAAGACCTATTTGATGTAACAAAAAGCAATATTTCAACAACTTTTTAAGATTTTGTTGTCCGTATGATACTCAATTTCTTCTGATCCAGAAACAACATTTTTTCCAGGTAAGGGTGGCCTGTGGGGGGGGGGAGGACTAGAGCTAATGGTAAAAAATTGACATGATATTCAGATTCAGCACCCTCGAATTACTTAAAAACAGTTAAAACATTTCCGACCCTACTCCAAAACCTTCTTTTTGATGAACAGTGTAATCTGCTCAAGAAAACATAACTTGGAGCAAGATGATCGCAAGATCATGTTTCTCGAGAGCCGCTCTGGTATGGCAAACAGTGACTGCGCCTGACTTGGCGAAAAGAGCAAGAAACAAAACCCTTCCAGTCCTCTGTTTTAGTATCATTATTTAATAAAACAAGGTTCTCAATCTAAACCTCCAGGTCTGACTAAATTTTTTGATTAAATTCATGTTATATTCACCTACAATAAACTAGCTATTTGACATGTTACTAGCAACAAAACGATAAGAGAAGGAAAATACAGTCCAAATAATTTTCCTTAATCTGAGTTCTTGTGTAACGGTATAATTATCTATTACCTGATTCCCATATTGCCTTTTAAAAATTTAGAAGTTGTTGCTTTTAGGGTACAAGTTCCTCTCTTAACACATCGTCTGTACTTTTTCCAGTCATCTGTCCGGCTCATTTTGGACATAGCTTTGTAAGTAACGATTTGTTCGTTGTCTTGCAATACTTCCATTGACAGATAGCAGGAAAGTTTTCCTTTGTATTTACAACAGTTTCTTTTGTTGCTGATGTTGTTGTTTTTGTTATTGTAAGGTGTCATCAACTTGTGTCCCACTCCTGCTGACACTACAGCTGGTACCTATTTTATTAATTGTATTTGTATATCTATCTGTTTCTGTGCTAAATCTCAAAGGGCTTTTTTCCTCCTCTACTGCATGTGATCAACAGTGCCTTTTATTGATGAAAGTCTTAGTAAACAGTGGGGCCATACTGCTTTCCACAGAATTCCATTATGAATGGAGTTCAATGATCTGAAACACAGAATACACCGTGGACAGCAAGACTTACGAATCGGTTTCTTAAGGCTGTCCACTGGAAGGTATTTTCTTCTGGCTGGCCAAGAATTAGTGTCCAAGGATACTAGATTATCCAGTCATGATGGCAAGTATCAAAATACAAAGCCCAAGCAAGGAGAAGCAACGGTCCCACATTTGATCTTAGTCAAAAGGCCCATAAGGGAAGAACATAACCGATACACTTTATGACTAAATACTAATTTGACCAAATTTAATTTTTTTTTATTTCTGATACAAAGCATCAAAGTATCTACAGGTGTCTGCTAATATTTTGTTTTAAGTTACTGCTCTCGTGTACTAATGTTCGTGTCAATAGTTTTCATGACTACATTCAGATTTTTCTCTACGATTTTCCCAAACAATATCACGCTTTTTCAGGCCCAACAATACGTAACAAAGTAGGGTCATAGCATGCCTAAAAAACCTTCTTTGTTCCCAATCACAGAGGGAGAAAGAGCGAGCTTAAAGGTAATAGCTGTTCTCTATTTAAATTATGCGATTTTGGTCCTCCCTCAAAAGAAGCTTTTGCTCTAATACCAACCTCAATAACACAATGTTGATAATCTCACCTGGATGTTTGCGTAATTTGTCCAGCTGGCAAACAGTAAGATCTACCACAATGACATCTGTGCAAGCTCAGTTTAGTGATACTAAGGCACTGGTTTACTACTTGGTGATAGCATTGATTTTAAGTGTACATGTAAGCTTTTCCAATAAAATGTTCCACTTAAACCTGATAGCAAATCCTCTGGTGGCAGAATTTTAATTGCTTAAGGTTGCTAAACAATTGAAAGTAACATGTGAACCTCAGCAGAGTTCTTGTTGACTAATACAGTTGAATCACTACTTTTTAAAAGCAGTATACAATGTACGCGTCCAATATGATTCTTATACATACATGCCTTTGGGCTAAACATACTTGACCTTAAGTTTTTATCTCTTTAACAAAAAGGTGTAAAATGTGCCAAGGTTATCTTACCGCCACCTGGAAGGACTGTGTACACCATTCTTGATATCAGCTTGTACCCTGGCTTCTCTATACAATCCGCACCATACCTACCAACAAAAAAAAGAAAAATTTATCGAGAAACAATAACACCATCCCTCGCTACAGGATTCATCAGAACAAGTACATTTAGGGGCATGTTTACACTATGTATTACTGTATTTTTAAATAGAAAAACCATCAATCATCGAGAATAAAAGTCTGTGGTAGCAAAATGTAAATAGCAAGCAGCTTCAGTAAAGTCAGCAGTGGTGATACAGAAATGTCATCCAAGCATTTACAAAATTGCAGCAGCGTGTCAGGAATATGTGCAAGTGTTGATATTTTAAAGAAATGACTGTTGGCAATAGGTATTGCGTGTGTGCATTAAAAATGCCATTAAATACATGCCTGTATGATTGAGTCCGGGATGAAAAAGTTACAAAAGGTTTTAGAAGTGATAACTTTCCAGCGCGATACCATTAACTGCGCAAAAAAAATAATGCCTCTTATAAAACTCATTATCACATTATAAAAAACGATAAAAACACATCCATACATCCACCCACCTACCTATCGATCCAGCTATTAACCCATTTATCCATCCACTCATTAAGCGTTCCACCTATATATCCAGCTATCTATCTATCCACCTATCTATCTATCTACTTATCTATGTATATATATATATATATATATATATACATATCCCTCTCTATCTATCTATAGATCTATGCCTTAACAACCTTTTTAGTTATTAAAGACCTTCCTTTTATCAATAACTACTTATCTACCTTGACATATGTATATTTTGTTAGGCAAAGAACTGTCGTACACGACTGTCTTAATGGCAATTAATAGGACGTATTTGTATGTAATTAACACATTTAGATTTTCCAAGCTGCAACAATGCTGAGCTCTTGAACAGTGCACCACTTCTGTACAGATTGAAATGAACTACATATATTTAACCACCTATCTTTTTAATCTGTACTTTCTTCGCAAAATTTTGTTTGAACTGATAAATTATGCAGGTAGAAATAGATAAAAGCTGTTACGTCTGTAAAAAGCTAGACACAAATAGAATACAAACATTACCAAATATTTTATTTACATTCCTAATTACACATTTCACATGAATAAGCTGGCAAATGCACACAAATATGGGATAAACTATTCTTCATATGTGTGCATATGCATTATATATACCTATAAATATATACTGGTGTGGACCCATCAAAAACAAATTAGCATATGCTCAAAATCATCCACGGTCAACAGGCACAGAAAAACTACACAAGTCTCCTAACGTTACTAGTGTGGAGTGATGTCCTCTAGCTGGCTCGGTCTTGTGGGTGTGGTCGGATATCAAATGGTAATGCATGTGGGAAACTTTACAAAAAAAAGACTATTGTAGTGTACTTAAAAGTTAAAAGTTAATTGATATCTATATCAATCTGCAGACAAGTGTTTTGCTTCAACAGCTTATAAGTGCAACTTGAAACACCCAAAAGTGTTCGTTCAATTATGCGGGATCCTACAGGGTATACAAACAATCAAAGGTGAGCCATTGTAATGGGCCAAAATGCTCAACCCACTACAAGACCAATGAGCACCGCATTTTGACAAGGGCACCGTCATCCACCTTAATAGTGATAAAAACAAATGTGAAAAAGCAAATACAGTTCAACATGCGGACACATCTTTCTTCGTTGTTTGACAGCTTACCAGTGCAGCTTATAACATTTTCGGAAGAACCATAAAACCAGAAAAACAAGTACTTCAAACACACACGCACACACATATATATACACATATATTATATACATATATATCATATTCATATTATATATATACATTTATATATATACATTTATATATATACATTTAAATAAACATATATATATTTATATTTTTCTTGTGATATATTTCTTTTTCCGAGAATGTTTGAGTTTACCACCCATACAAAATGCAAGTGAAAATCACAAAGTAACTTCAAGATACGCATTGTTACTTTTGATACTATTTCTGATACTACTTTTTACTTTTTTGCTCTGGGAACGTTCGCCAAATAGGCTTGGGAACGTTGGCTGAGTCGTCTTGAACAGTGGCCAAAACGTCTCGCCCGGCTGATATAAAGGTTTGTCAAAGTAACAGTTGATCGAAATGACGATTGGCCAAAATGACGTTTAGACAAAACGACCAACACCCAAAAAGCCCACAAGATATTATATGCATGTTTAACTGCATATTCATATAAAAACTATTTGATGCAAAACCAACGATGAATCCTGTTAACTTGATTAACAGATGATATTGAATCTCAAAATATGAAACAATTCGATAGACCAAGATATCTGACATCCGTTAATTGTATGTAGTGTTGCTAATTTTAGACTATTATTTAATAAAGTAAAAATATTTAATAACATTAAGTGGTGGAATTACCTGGCCACTTGATAAGAAAAAGAGTTGTTCTTGTGTTAAATTGAAACCAGGAAGTACGGCCTCCTCCCCGTGTTCTGCAATCCATGCTTGGTAACCCTTACAAAATCAGATAGAAAACAACCAATTTATTAGGAATAGCAACATAGTAAAACAGAGTCATCCCTTAAACCTGTATACTATAAACAGTGGATTTTCCACAATTCGACCCAGTACACGCTCTGTTTATGTTTAAGCGTCCGGACGAATACACAATCTTACTGGTGAAGAAGTAAAAAAAACTAAATGTTAAAGTAATACATTACATGTAAGTAGATTAATTTTTTTTTTCTTTTACTTTTCGTATCTCGTTTAAAGTGGATGTGTGTGCACATCACAAATTTCCCATTTGACATCGCTTTTCATATAAAAATCGTTAGGTGGGGTGTCTCGGAGAAACTCGCCGACACCACGAAAACCAGGCACGCAAATATTCACAAAAGACATGTTTATTAATTCTTTTAAGGTCATTTAAGTACAACTCCAGGTATCATTATTGTACTGTTATTTTTGCTACAACAGACTGTTTCAGAATAAGAGTGGTGTTTGTCTGTCTTCTCAGTTGAAAATTGAAAATAAGCACTAAAACTCGAATCAGAACCGAAACTTAGAAGTCAAACTCGAATCAGAACCGAAACTCAGAAGTCAAATTCGAATTAGAACCAAAACTCGAAAGTCAAAATTTCAAACTCTTAAAACCTCAGAGATCTCAGAGAGAAATTTTGACTTTCGCAGTTTACGTGTGTTTCTGTCTCTTCACGATTGTACTACATATTTCTTATATGTTAACTGGCAACCTTTCCTTAAGCTATTGTTTTACTATAGGTAACGGACCTTTTAGGTAGGTTTTGAATTTTCATCGTACCGTTAAGAAAATGTCATTCTTTTCTATCAATATTTGATTATTGTACCACTTCTCTTCTATTTTGAGTCTTGTAGATGTTATTAATGGCACAAGGGTTGCTCACACCAATACCATTACTAAATAGCCAATTAAGTGTTTCATCGAGTCCAGACGGTAATAACATTTGGTATAGCAGTCATACCATTTTTCTGTATTTCGGCCCGCATGCTCGTGCTTCCATTCTTTTATTATAGTCTTTGTGTTGTTATATTATGGTTAGCCATAGTAATATGCTCAATAAAAATAACAACTTTTCTCTATTTCCGAAACGTCAAACAGCATGTAACTAAAAACAGTTATATTTTCTCTGTTGATTTTGCACGCCAAGCTAAAGCACAATATTACGCGAGCTTTCAATACGCGTTTCCCTAATTCTATGATGTAATTTAAGCCTCGCTTTCAAAACGAGACCCGTATGGACAGATATTAGAGATTGCGGCAGTAGCTCCTTAAAAAAGTAAACAAACTACTTCATTGTGAGTTGTATTTAAGAAGTTAGAAATATTACAAACCTTTTAGAAGAAAACATATTATTTATTTCCTAAACTACTGTTAAATCAAGAACATGCTTAATATTAATTCGAGTTTTTTCCCACCAGAAGAAGTGAAAACAGGAGGACGATCAATGTACTGCTGTGTACCTGAATGTGGAAGTTCTTTTTATAATAGTAAGAAGGAAAAAACAAATATTGCACTATTTTCTTTTCCTAATAAAGATACCAAACCAGATCTTCATAAAGCTTGGAGTAAAGAAATATTAAAATATAGAAGGAAAGGAGGTGCTGATAAATTTGAAATCAACAAGTATACTAAAGTATGCCAGTTGCATTTTAAGCCAGAGGAAATAAAAGTTAGCATGGGTCGCGGTATTAAAACTTTGAAACCTGGGGCCATTCCAAGTGTATTTACCTTTAAAAAGCCAAGATTAAGTAAATCTAGAAAGTCGCCATTAAAAAGACAAAAACTATTTGTTACTCCCTCTGAGGAAGAAGGACTTGATAATGAAGCAGTAGGTGAACAACTTGATTTTCAAGAAGAAAAATGTAGCAGTTGTGAAAGGTTAAAATCAGAAAAATTACTTATTCAAAAAAAGTTTGAACAATGCGAAGAAAGCTGCAAAAAACTTTTAGAAGAAAATAAAAACCTCAAATTATTGAACACAAATTTGAAAAATCATGTATTTACATATGATAATATACAGAATAATGACATATTGTTCAAGTCTTTTACTGGTATAAGAAAAGAAAAGTTTGATATTTTATTTACCTACTTAGATCCAGGAGCAGAATGTGAAAATATCAAATATCATTATCCTACTAATAAACCAAAATCAGAAGATAATTTACCTGAAGATTTGATATCATCACCATCATTTTTGACTCCTGAATCTAAACCTGGACCGAAACCAAAAATGAAACCAGTTGATCAGCTATTTATGTTTTTAACATGGCTAAGACTTGGTTTTACGTTAAAGTTTACATCATGGTTGTTTAACACTCCACAATCTACTGTTTCTAGATACCTGATCACTTGGTCCAATTTTGTTTACCTTAAACTTGGTGCCATTCCAATTTGGTCTAATTTGGAACAACTTCAGAGAAACATGCCAAAAAGTTTTAAAGAAACTTATCCAACTACAAAAGTGATAATAGATTGTACTGAGTTATATTGCCAAAAACCTTCAAGTCTTACTATTCAAAGTAGCTTATTTTCACACTATAAGCATCATGTTACATACAAAGGATTAGTTGGTATAGCTCCATCAGGTGCAATATCATTTGTCAGCGAGTTATTTAATGGATCTATCTCTGATGTCGAAATAGTCAAACGCTCAGGATTTTTGCAAAAGGAACTATGGGAAAATGGTGATTCTGTAATGGCAGATCGGGGATTTACGATAAAAGATTTACTACAACCTATGGGTGTATCCCTTAATATTCCAGCCTTTCTCAGTGGTAGAAGTCAGCTTTGTCATGAAGAAGTTATAGAAAGTCAGACAATTGCAGCTGTAAGAATTCATGTTGAACGTGCTATACAACGAATTAAGAAGTATCGACAAATACGAAACGAAATACCACTTGTACTTCATGGCACAGTAAATCAAATTTGGACTGTTAGTTGCTTATTATGTAATTTTATGGATCCCTTAATACAGCAGTAATATATATTGTTATCACATTATACCATTCTTCATAAGAAAATTAGTTTAGCTTCAGTGTGCCTTTCAAGAGTAAAAGGTCAGACGAAATTACATAATTATAGATACAATTTTTATGAAGTTGTATAATGTGGTAACAAGTGATTTTTATAAAAATAACCTAATTTATCAATAAGATCCATGAAGTAGGATTCATCAAAATCGACGTTCACCATTATAATACCTTGGTACACATATACAATAAATAAACATTGTGTAAGCCCAGATAAACCCAAAGCTATCTGTACTTGCGTATAATAACCAAAAGCATGATCCTTTTTTTAAAATAGTTCACCATTCGGCAATGAACCAATGTAAAATTTCTCATCATTCATTAAATCATTAGGATTAACGTTTCTTTTTGTGTAAGGGCACTTTACTTCCATCAAAAATGAACCCGACTTCGTAGAAACAAGACTATGAAGAGCAGTTTTCATAACAGGATATTTTACTGTCTCTTTGTTTCCTGGAACACCCCATTTTCTAAGTACACTAGTACATGCTCTTTCAGTTGGTACTACCTTCAATGAATGCAATGAGTATTCTGCCAGTTCGAAGAGTAAAGCCATTACATGGTTGCAATACCCACTTAAACCAGCAGGACAGTTACATTTTGCTTTATCCACCTCACTGTTTTTTCGGTTAATAATAATCCTCTACTTGCCTCTGCAGTTTTTTCATGCTTGCTCGACATGAAGCTTTGGCTATAAAATACTTTAAAGTTCGTGCAGTAAACAAACTTTCCGATAAAATGTAACGTTCCTGTTTAAACTTAAGCCCTCTTTCTAATGTTTTTTTAATATGTAACCTTTTTATTTTGCCACACTTCCCAACATGGAGGTCTATTTCTCGCCTAGTAAATACTGGAAGAAAATCCAGAGATTTTCCCCATGTCAAATTTTCTTTGGATTTGTTATCTGTAATTAACGTAACGTCCAGATCAGCATTTATATCTCGTAATAACAAATTTTGAACATTTATTTCCGAAAGAGATCCACTAAAATTGACAGTTGCCTCAGGTTTTTTAATAATTATAAGAGTTTCGAGTTCTATCTCCGCTTCCTCCATTTTTGTTTATATTTTTGTCCATACGGGTCTCGTTTTGAAGTCGAGGCTAACAATACATCATAGAATTAGGGAAACGCGTATTGAAGAATCCCTTTATTTAGACAAAATGTAGTGTTCAGACATGAAAACACTAAAATTCTTTAGTAGTAATGAAAAAGCCATCAGATATCTTTCAAAATATTTAACTTGCTTTGGTGGGAAAAGGTAAATTTGGACAACGGCTGGATACCATTAATAATAACATTACCGTTCTAAAAATCACATGAACACCTATTTGGCTCTTCAAGAAATATTTAACACTTGTATTTTCATTTAGTTAAATCGGTTTTGATGTAAATTCACAAGCTGTTAATAGGTCCCTTCTTCCTCTTCTTCATGTGCTATATCCTATGACATCGCCTACCAGTCCATGCCAATCTTTTCACCTTTCCGTACTTTTTTTGAGCTCCAACTCTGATTTCCTACTCCACTCTGCAAGCCTTTGAAGAAAAGTGATACTCTGTCTTTCTCTTGTTCTTTATTTGCCTTTCTATTTTGTCCGTAAGAGTTACCTTCTGTACTCGCAAGTAGTGTACAAAGAACAGTAACTGTTGTTTTTCTACCATTCTAATCAGCTTTCTTTTGCTTTCTACTTTATATCAGAGCCTCTTCATTCGTTGTATGGCTTACTGGAATTATTCCTAATATTCTCCACATGAACCACATCTCTGTAGCAGTGGTTCTCATCCACAGTATATAACCCTCGTCATTGCCCTTATAATTACTACCATTACACTCGACATTAAGCGGCTATAAATGAAATAATAGGAGCCTGACACTGGATGGTGATGCAAGTAAGGCAATTCATTATTCTTATTGCATTTCTTTAGATACAGTCCATGACTACCATATTTTCGAACAGGCAACATATCCCATCCCACCACTCTCAGTATTGTTAGTGCGGTTATCTTTGGAATGCACAACATTGTTTCTATTTTCGAAAAAGTGTCCGTCCATTGCAATTCTCCACTGGGTCTTTCTATAGCTCTTATCTGTTTTTAAAGTGTGCAATATCTCACACGACAGTGTCAGCTCATAATAGCAAATGGCACGTAGTAACTACACGTTAGCTCTAAGTATAACAATTCGATCTACCCACTGCATTAGATAACGGTTGTCATACTTACCACAGTTTCCCTTCAACCTCACAAATATAAGATACAGAACAACATCGTATGGGTACAAATTATTACCAAATATCTCTGCATTTCACGGTAAATGAAGATGGCAAAATACACGTACAGTGAAAATGCTATATGGTCTGAACATTTGATGTCATTCCATGCACGTTCGGTTTAAAGGGCTTTTACTTCATGTGTAAGGTCAAAATGCTATTCAAACAGGCATGTGCTGTTTCGATGTAATTCATACTAATAAAAATACCATACTATATTTTGAAAACAACATTACATGATATCATAGAAAGTTTAAAAAACTTATGCAACCTATCCAGCAAGGGACCCACGAGTGTAGCGGTGATTGTTTACTGTTATTGAATAAAAGCTTCTAATTTAATTGCTTGAAAAGGAAATCATTACAAAAACAATGGTGGTGGTAGTAGAGTAACAGTAGTAGTATTCGGAGTAGTAGTATTCGGAGTAGTAGTATTCGGAGTAGTAGTATTCGGAGTAGTAGTATTCGGAGTAGTATTCGGAGTAGTAGTAGTAGTAGTAGTAGTAGTAGTAGTAGTAGTAGTAGTGGTGGTGGTGTGAGTAGTGGGGTAGCAGTAGTAGAAGTAGTAGTAGTAGTAGTAGTAGTAGTAGTAGTAGTAGTAGTAGTAGTAGTAGTAGTAGTTATAGTAGTAGTAGGAGGAGCAGTAGTAGTAGGATGAGGAGTAGTAGTACCAGTAGTAGTAGGAGGAGTAGGAGTTGGAGAAGTTAAAGTATTAATATTACGGTATAAATTTTAAAAGATCACTCTAGGAGAGCCATTGTTGTGGTAAATCGAATTAAATATAACTAAAAATTACACGTATTGATTGAAGAAAAAAATTCGGCATCGCTTTAGGAGTAGGTAGCTTTTGAGTAAGTGATATTTGAGTAAGTGACTTCTGAGTAAGTGACAAAAGAGTAGGTGCCCTAAAAGAGTAGGTGCCCTAAAAGAGTAGGTGCCCTAAAAGAGTAGGTGCCCTAAAAGAGTAGGTGCCCTAAAAGAGTAGATGCCTTAAAAGAGCAGTGTCCTGAGATATTAGTCATGTAATTAACACATGAGTACTTACATGTAAATGATCACGCAATCAACTGTATGTTTGTATGTGCATGCACATTTCCTAACACAATGTGTGACGGCACATTCAAGGTCGCACCACGTATCTATTTCCAGCTGTATAGCATCCATGCTGTAGCAAACGATCGGATATTTCCTTGCGTGTATGCATTGCTACCCAACAAAACCGGAAACACTTACAGGCGGTTATTCGAGAAGATTAAAGAACACATACCTCTAGCCAACCCTCAATCTGTTTATTCTGGATATGGAGAAGGCAGTAATCGTTACACTTCGAACGCAGTTCACCGAAAAAAATTTGCAGGGTTGTTTTTTCCACCTGACGCAAGCGATATGGCGCAAAATACAGAGTCTCGGCTTGGCTGCGCTATATGTGGAAAATGAAGAACTACGATCTTACTGCAAGCAAGATTTGGAAGAGTATGTGAAACAGCATCACCCGGACCTCGTACCTCTCTACCAATACTTTGAGGATACTTATATAGGTAGACCCAATCGTCGGCGCAGGGGGGCACAAGCCTTGTTTCCTATAGAACTTTGGAATGTCCGGATTCGAACAGTGAAAGGCATACCACGTACCACTAATAAGATGGAAGGCTGGCACCGGGCCCTGCAGTCGCAATTTGAGAGTCACCACCCCTCCATGTGGCGCTTCCTACAGGGCATTAGAAGCGAACATAAGCTCCAATACCTCTCGCTACAGCAAATACTTGCTGGCCAGGATCCTCCAACACTGCCCAAGAAGTATCGGGATACCAACGATAGAGTGGCTAATTTGTTGGCAAGGCATACTGCAGGGGAAATGACAACTCTGGAGACATTAAGAGCACTGGCACATAACATCGCCATGAACACCTAATACCACTAATAAAGATGTAGCTCTGTATCACGCCTCTCTTGCCTTCCTGCACACTTATCTGGAATGCTGAAACATGTATATGTATGCGCTCGTTTATTTCAGGGTAGCTACACCTACTCTTTTAGGGCACCTACATGTATTTCTTCTATCACCTACTTTTTTACTGTCGAAATAACAATTCATCGCTTACTCTTTCCCCGCTTACTCTTCTAAGGTACTTACTCTTTTGAAAACTTACTCTTTTCCCACTTACTCTTTTAAGGCACTTACTCTTTTATCACTTTCCCATATATCACTTACTCTTTTATCACTTACTCTTTTAGGGCATAATAAAAAAATCCGCCTTCTCTTTTTTACTGTCGAAATAACAATAGGCGCCAGCTCTGTCTGTAGCCTGATATTGAACCGACGACGATTACCTAAGCAAGTAATAATCTTTAATTGCTTTTTGTCTGCCCTCTTTCAATTTTTTCAGTGTTTAAATTAAATTTTATTTCAGTTAACCTATAGTTACGATGGCGTCATTTGTTTCATTAACAATCGTTTTGTTAGCAATTTTACGTTTGTCGGTTATCGGTTTCTTTCTCTGTTTCACGTATCAAAATGTGAATTCTGATGTTTTGTATGGATAATGTTTTGCATAGCAGTTGAAAACATTCCCAGCTGTTCAGCAATGAGATAATCAATGGTCTTACTATTGAGTTGGTTAAGGGTGCGCTGGTATCGTCATTGCTAATTAAAGTAATTAAATTATTCTCAAATAACACCAGTTTACAATTTGCAGCAAAAGTATCTTCTCGCAAAAAACAAACGGTTGATATGGGTTAGTAGTATGTTATAATTGAGATACGTCTGTATTTTAACAATGCCTACAGTTAAATCGTCTTAGGGTTACAGATCCAAGCCACGGGTATTTTCCTTTTGAAAAACAGTATTGACGAAAATTTACTCAAAAGCTTTTCAAGCATTATGAAGAAGGCGTGTTAAAGGTTATGTGGTTTAGCAGCTTTCTGTGTCTTTGAAAACTGTAACCCACAAAAATGCCAGTGTTCATAATTTTAGCAGATGTTAGCAAGTCTATCGTCTCAAAATGGTTAATGTTACAGCATTCAGCAGTTTTGTTGCTCATTATTTGCTTAAAATTGTGGTCAATTTGCTGTTGGCGTTAAAAAATCATTTTCACAAATCGTATTTGGGAAGATTTACAGCCTGTTAAAGTGAGAACATTCCGAAACCTAAATTACAACGGTGTTTTCAGTCAAAAAGATTGATGGTTAATTAACTTTGGCCACCACGAAACTGCAATTTCTACGTTTACTCCTGCTAATGTACTTGGGCTGTATCAACAAACTCTCTTGTAACAGCCGACTTGGCAATCTTGCTTCCCTGAAATATTTGTTCGTATGAAACTGAATGAGCTTTGGTCTTCCTTGGAACATTCAGAAATTAAATAGTCTGAGTAGCTCCGTCTAGTAAACTTAACCTTGTCAAAGATAATGGATCACAAGGAAACAAAATATTATGCAAAGGGGAGCCACACGTGCACAAGTAGCATTTAAACAAAAAAAATTTCTTAATTCACGTAAGTTTGAATATAACACAAAAGCTACTTCCAAACAAATAACACAGTCGATTAACTGGAAGTCACTTAGGGTACTACGATGGTTCCTGTAAATGTGACTTGGTCCATCATTAAACCTGTAACCCTCCGTCGTTCTCCAGTAATGAGTAATGAAAGGTCGAAACCAAACTTTGATAACAACGATAGTCGCATCAAAAAGGCAGGAAAGTCTCTGCATAGATTATGATACACCGCATCCGTGAAATAGATTTAATCAAACTAAGAAGATATTTTTGTGTCCGGAGTCAATATCTAGAAAGATCTACGAAGATTTACAACTGAGTTGCAAAAAATGATATGGCTCACAACCAGACTTTTAAAATAGACTTACGGCAACGTCGTCCGAACATTTCTGTATTTTTCTGTCTTTCTTAATTACTTACAGTCAAAAAAATAAACTATGTGACTTGATTATATTCCATTTCTTCATAACTCCTAGATGGGGTTAAAAATCAACTTGAATAGCCTCACCTTACATTTGTAAAGAAATGTGGTTTCTTCGGCAGTTAGTACCGACGAGTCATGCTTTACTCCTGGGAACTACCCTAGTCGAATCGAATGGGTTCAGTTTAATCGCATTTGCTCTGGTAACTGTCGGTATGCCAGATTTATACATAGATGTGCTTCCGTAAAAACGTGAATTCACAGCTGATAGAAGTGTATATTCAGGCTCCTCAAAACGTACTAAATTCGGACACAATAGCTGTAAAAATGATATCAGAAGTGCTGACAAGAACGTTCGTGATTTGCGGTTTGCTTGATCATAATAATTTACTTGATCTGTTCGTACGTACATATAAGAGGAGAAGTAAATAGCATAATGTGAGGGTTCTGCTTGCCCCGGTAACATCCCAATATTTGTAGAGTCAAATGTGTATAAGTAATGGAGTGTCAAACTAAAGAAAACTGAAATAGATAGATGAATAAATAGAAAGATAGATAGATAGATAGATAGATAGATAGATAGATAGATAGATAGATAGATAGATAGATAGATAGATGGATAGATAGATAGATAGATGGATAGATAGATAGATAGATAGATGGATAGATAGATAGATAGATAGATAGATAGATAGATAGATAGATAGATAGATAGATAGATAGATAGATAGATAGATAGATAGATAGATAGATAGATAGATAGATAGATAGATAGATAGATAGATAGA
>RDPX01000030.1:206375-233875 GCA_003991215.1 Morbakka virulenta
ATAGATAGATAGATAGATAGATAGATAGATAGATAGATAGATAGATAGATAGATAGATAGATAGATAGATAGATAGATAGATAGATAGATAGATAGATAGATAGATAGATAGATAGATAGATAGATAGATAGATAGATAGATAGATAGATAGATAGATAGATAGATATGTGGATAAAAAGTTTACATGTTAAAATTACATAAACATTTGCAAAAAACAAAGAAATCTACATGTAATAAAAAGTTACATTCTGCAGTTAAGGTAGCTAGAACATTTTCTGGCAAACTTGAAATAGACATAGATCAAGGCTTTGATGATGATACACTCATGCCTGATAACGCAAGAAAAATGAAGAACATAGCTGAAACAAACGAGATAAAGGCCCTTGATAAAAACTGGTGATTGAAAACTTTTCATGGCCAGTACGCAAATTATGCCTAAATGCTGGTGTAACAATAGAAACACCCATCAGTTCCTAACATGCGCTGGTCTAAAGGAGAAAACTGAAGCTGTTGTCATGGCTTCCCAAGACCAGTCTATCTTTACAAGAAATAATCAAGCAAATGCCATACACAATGGGGCTAATTCAAAATCCTTGACCGCATAAAACACAATGAAATCAATAAATCACATAGTATCAGGATGCCGTGTGCTTGGTCCAACTGAGTATACGAATTGGCATGATAGAGTCGAGCAATATATCCACTGAAATCTGTGTAGCCACTTTAAGATTACGACTGAAGAAAAGAGGTATGAGCACAAGCCAGAAGCACGTGTGGACACTCAAAATGTGACAATCTGCGACTTTCCTTTCCAAACGGACAGAACCATTCAGGCTAACAGACCACTTATTGTCATGAAAGATAAAAGAGAAAAGAACTTGCATACTGGCTGATGTGAGCATTCCAGACGGCAAAGATTTGAAAAAGTTGCCAAGATCTGGAAATTGAAATTCAAAATGTGGAATATGAAGACATTTAGAGCTGCAATAATATGTAGAGACTGGGAATGTTAAAATAGGAAACTGAGCGACATTTGGAAAAGATGCCGGAAAATTTGTCGCTTTTAATATTCAAGATTGTACTAAGCAGTATGGCGCATGTCTAACGACGTTTTCTTTAAATTTAAGTCAATCCAGCAAATATTTGAAGAAACACAAAGAGAATAAAAAACGGTATTGTACCTCATATATATAAAATTAATAAATAATAAATTATATATAAGAGTATATTTATAAAGGTACGATATATATACTTAATATATATACTAAATAGATAATTAATAAGGTAACTTTCTTGTACTTGATTAATTAACCTCGACAAAGCACTTGACATGATAAAGCATGAAATTTTGCTACAGCTTTTGCAGCAGTTACATCTGGAAAACGTCCGATTTATAAGCAATGTTTATTGAAATCAAATGGTAGTAGCCAAGTTTGGTGGTGTTATAACGGAACAGATGAACGTCTTAAGGTCTTGGATCAGGTATCTGTAAAGACGCTGGCCTATTTTAGTCTATCTTGTGAATATTCTTAGAAAACCAGCAAATCTTGCCAGTATCAAAGTTTGAGGTGGCAGTTCAAACAATCTGAAATATTCAAAAGCTACCGATTTCATAGCCTCTTTAGGAGAACAATTGCATCTTCTAATACATTCGCTAATGCGATATGGAGCTTTTAGGCTAAATCGAAATTAATTATAATTAGCAAGGCCACAGTTAAGACAACGTGTCATTTGGCAACCAGCAACGAAGAAATTAAAAAACTTGATTCACTAGGTACTTCGATGCAGATTAGTGAACAAACTGCGATTGGAAAAAGAAGGAATCTAGATAAAAAGTCTATTTTCACAAACAGAAATTTCTGAAGCTTGAGATCATACTACGTGCTTTCAAATTTGACATTTCTGCGAGACACGAGAAATAAACCTTATTTTACGAAACAATATTAAAGCTGCGTTGCTGTGGTTTTTGCAAAGGATTCTTGGGATCTCGTTTTTAGACAATCACTAAAACGTAAGTGTTGAAGAAAGCTGCCGGAGAAAGGCACAAAAATCTATGGTTAATTGAGGCAGATGGATGCAAAAGACGGAAAAGGAGGGAATAGATTCGTGGGGAACTTTAGTCAACTGCGAAAAGCCGGAAACAAACTTAACAATGATAAGTTGATCAAGGGGCACACCTGAGCAGTTTTAAAAATTAGATAGACTGCTGCAATCATATATGGATCGAAAGAAGTTATTAGCTCTAAAAAGAAGAACAAAAAACTATCTATAATGCATACTATCCTAAGAGGTAGTAGGCAGGCTGTCAGGAAACTGGAGAGTTAGCGTTTCAAAAGACATGAGATAATCAATAAACGTATTAAAAACGTAATTAATGGACCAACTGTTAGTGCAGGAGACCAACAATACAACAAAAGATCGAGTTCAAATAAATAAAATACCTGATTAGTGTTTACGAGATACAGAATAAAAGGGCAAAGTAAACTACATGAGCTTGGTTAAAGAATGACCAGAAGACTCGTTAAAAATGTCCAAGATTGATTTATGATAGCAAATGTCATATATACAAGGTAATAAAAAACTACAACAAGCACTATCAGCAAAACATTACGTAGCATGGTTGCGTCGCAAAAGCAATTTCCCGGGAAGTGAGTGAAAGCACAATTAATGTACAAACAATGAGATTGATGTCAAACGACAGGATATCATGATTACTAACAAAGTGAACAAGATCTACCAAACAATTGGCAAATAAGAGAATTTGTCGTACCTACAGACTTTTCAGCTGAAACAAAAGCGCTCAACAAAATTACAACGTTCCAAGACCAGAAACGAGAACTGCAAAAAACTATGATAGTCCTACCAATAATCATTAGGTCTTTAGGACCAATTCCCAAAAACTCTCAGTTAACAAATACAACCCGTGTTACGTATTAGCATTACAAATGCTCCAGAGACCCAGGAATATTTGTTTTCAGTGGCTTTCCAAAACATAAATCTCGTCACCTTGTATCGTGCGCTAAAAAAATACATGCACATACACACACCAGCACGCACATACATACACACAACCAATAATAATAATAATAATAATAACAATAATAACAGTTAATAGCAATAACAACAATAATGAAACAATAAGAATCCCTTCTTCTCCCTATGATTACTGGGATGGAAATTTTCTTAACGCCGGTACTATTAAACAAAAATACGAGTTTGTCGTAAAAGTGAATATAGAAGAAGAAAAGGTATCGTGATTTGGAAGGTTATAAAAAACGGAAAATTAAAAAACGTCTTGCCATTGAATAATTTCTTAAAACGATATCCTGAAAATTAAAAAATAATATTTACTATCAGGAGCTCTTACACCCGAAATTCGGAAAACCGAATACGTCACCCATCGCTTACCTTAAAAGCTGTAAGAACTCCTCCATTATCTGCAATGTTCTCACCCAGCGTTTGGTTCCCGTTGACCTAAGTGAAACAAAAGCTTACAGCTGCTGTGTACCTTAAAAAAAGAGACGCTAGCAACGACATATACAAAGGGCTAAGTAATAAAAATATCAAAAATTTGCCTTAAATTTCTAGTACTATAGCAGATTCGTTTCTGCTGTTATAACACTTGGTGACGGCAAAATATTCACAGTTTCACGAAACTAATATACGTAGTGTTACCACTATAAGTTTAGTTTCAAAAAAAAAATGAATATACAATATTATGATTGCACTGGTGTAATCAAATGGAAAATATAATTCGCGTTGAGTACACCATGTCTTGAATTTGACGTTCTTCTCCTCCTTACGCTTTTTGTTTTACAAACTTTTGAATATTTTGCGTCCTTCTCTTCATAACCCGTCACTAAATAAAGCAGGCTCCTACAAGGTACTCATGGACCTCAGTTCGAAAAAAATTACAAAAGCCAATAATAATACCAGTTTTGAGCACTTGATCATATAGTGTTTTATCTATTCGGTAAAAGGAAAATATTGTTGCTCTGAGTTAAGGACAATATACTCTTTTGCTTTTAACTAAGCCCACAGCATATCTAGACGGCCTCTGTCTACAAAATTACAATCCTCTCAGGTGATTGCCAGGTACAGACAATATCAATAATGTCGTGAAGAAAGTGACTATCACATTTTACCTAATAACAACAGTTAAAATAGATGCAAGAGCTTTATCGTGTCTTGTGTCGAAGAAAGTGAGTATCACACTCTACCCGATAACAACAGTTAAAATAGATGTAATAGCTTTATCGTGTCTTGCGTCGTAAGCTTTTTCTGAGCTAAGTATCTATGCTTCCTCTTAGTCCATAAAGTTCAGAATTTTCAATGATTAAAATATTATGAAGGTAGTGGTGGGGACGGACCGTGCAGTTGAAATTCAAATACTTTAGAACCAAATCTGTACGTAGTATGCTTCCTTACGTTATTGGGTACTATACAAATTTCTGTGAATATGGTCAATTTATCCTTATGATATTCTTTAAAAAATGATACACTTAACTGAATTTCGCATTCCACGGTCTATGGGTTTTGAACAAAACAGTACGTATCGCTTGTAAATGTTTCACTACCTGAATATTCACGGTAACTTGCCCATATCTTTCTTGTCAAACACGAAGATTACCGTCGGATCGGAAATCACGTAAATTTTTGTCGAAAGCTACTTTTTCAGCATTATTTTCTCAACATCCTTTTCTTGGCATCGTTTTCTTTACAATGGTTTCTTAAGATATTTTTCTTGACATTGTTTTCTTGCCATTCCTTTTATAACATTGTTTTCTTGCCATTCTTTTTTTAACATTGTTTTATTGGCATCCTTTTATGGGCATCCTTTTATTGGAATCCTCATGGCATCGTTTTCTTTACAATGGTCTCTTAAGATATTTTTCTTGACATTGCTTTCTTTACAATGATTTCTTAAGCTATTTTNGTCGGATCGGAAATCACGTAAATTTTTGTCGAAAGCTACTTTTTCAGCATTATTTTCTCAACATCCTTTTCTTGGCATCGTTTTCTTTACAATGGTTTCTTAAGATATTTTTCTTGACATTGTTTTCTTGCCATTCCTTTTATAACATTGTTTTCTTGCCATTCTTTTTTTAACATTGTTTTATTGGCATCCTTTTATGGGCATCCTTTTATTGGAATCCTCATGGCATCGTTTTCTTTACAATGGTCTCTTAAGATATTTTTCTTGACATTGCTTTCTTTACAATGATTTCTTAAGCTATTTTTTCTTGGCATCGTTTTCTTTACAATGGCTTCTTAAGATATTTTTCTTGACATTGTTTTCTTTACAATAGTTTCTTAAGATATTTTTCTTGACATTTCTTTCTTTACAATGGTTTCTTAAGATATTCTTCTTGGCATCGTTTTCTTTACAATGGCTCCTTAAGATATTTTTCTTGACATTGTTTTCTTGCCATTCCTTTTATAACATTGTTTTATTGGCATCCTTTTATGGGCATCCTTTTATTGGAATCCTTTCCTTTAATTTTCCTTTCTTGACATAGTCTACTTAACAATGTTTTCTTAACATTTTTTCTTGACATTATTTCCTTGAAAAACAATTTTTGACATCGTTTTCTTCACATTCGTTTCTTGACGTTGTTTACTTGACAATGTTCTCTCAGCGCCATTTGCTTGAGATACTTTTTTGACATTGTTTGCTTGACATCATTTTCTTTACATTCTTTGATTATTAGGTTTCCTTTCTTGACATTATATTTCATTGCATTCTCGACTTTCTTTTTTTACATTGTTTTTTAACATTCTTTGCTTAACATTGGTTTTTTAGACATGCTTTTTTGAAATCGATTTCTTTACATTCTTGACATTGTTGTTCATTGTATTCTTGACTTTCTTTTCTGACATTGTTTTCCTGACATTCTTTTATTGACATTCTTTTACTGAAATTTTTTTACATTCTTTTTTTGACATCGTTTTCTCTACATTCTTNCATAAAGTTCAGAATGTTCAATGATTAAAATATTATGAAGGTAGTGGTGGGGACGGACCGTGCAGTTGAAATTCAAATACTTTAGAACCAAATCTGTACGTAGTATGCTTCCTTACGTTATTGGGTACTATACAAATTTCTGTGAATATGGTCAATTTATCCTTATGATATTCTTTAAAAAATGATACACTTAACTGAATTTCGCATTCCACGGTCTATGGGTTTTGAACAAAACAGTACGTATCGCTTGTAAATGTTTCACTACCTGAATATTCACGGTAACTTGCCCATATCTTTCTTGTCAAACACTCTTCTCTACATTCTTGACATTTTTTACTTATTGTTTGATTAGCATTCTTTTCTTGGCATTTTTTTACTGACATCGTTTTCTTTACATTCGTTTCTTGAGGGTCTTTTGTGGCATTATCTTCTTAGGATGCTTTTTCGCATTTTCTTTGCTGGCACTCTTTTCTTGGTATTGCATTCTAGTTATTTTTTTCGCATTCTTTTTTTTTAATGCAACAAATACGGTTAAAGAACAGGAGACAAGACACCACAAGGTGGTGTCTTGTCTCCTGTTCTCCTGTCTTGTCGTGAAATAGTCTAAAACAACTTAAGGGCCCCATATGAAATATTACCAGCATTTAGCAACTTACGAAATACTTATACCTGGCTTACCTTCAATCCATACGATTCATAATTCGAGTACTGTTTCGCAATGCATCGTGCCCTTTCTTGAAAAGCGCGTGCACTCTTATTGGTCCACCAATTCTTTAGGTTTCCTTCGCTGTCATAAAGGCGTCCTAACACAAATCATTAGAAAACTAATTTAATTGGGTCTCCCTAAATAAACACCGAACTAAAGATTAAGCCTGCTTTGTGCCTTTCCTGTGGTCAGTCAGGAAATAGGAAATGTTTAGCTTTAAGTAAGATAGAAAATTACGCCATCTCTATTCATTATTTGAAGTACTGTGGATAGGTCTTCAAGACATTGACGTATGATCTATGTTAATGCCTCTTTGTCGCAATGGCTTGTCTCAAATGATATTTTAGGGGTTGTGTGAGTTAGGAATTAAACTACCGGAGCCTTATTGTTCCGAACAGAAATACAGTCTACCTTTCATTTCGTCAGTTTCTAGAGTCTCTGTTGAAATGATAATGTCTCCTGATTTAAATGAAAGAAAGTGTTCATATAAAACTTCCCGTTACAGTTTTACCCGTTCTTCTTCAAGCTATTGCTTAAGGTGAACTCAGATTTGTGCAAATACTAAGTGTCTCTATGGCTTCAATATGTAGTAATATCAGTTACTTAATTTAGGGTTAGGCCAAACATTATGTAAAAACACAAAGAAAATAAATGATTGAAGCATACACTCTCAGGGAAGATGATGATAATTTATGGTAAAAACAATGAAATTTATATATAAAAGTTTAAGCATTTAAATATTTTATGTTTTCAAATTTTTCATCAGTATGATTTAAAATGTAATCAGTAAGAGAATTCTTTATTACAAGAAAATTGCATACGAGTAAAAATTCAACAATGATCATACCTGATGTAAATAAAATGATATAAATGCAAAATTATTTATTTCTTCATTTATTTATTTATCTAACTATTATTTAAACAAATATAATAATCTTTTACTTTTTTGCCTTCATTTTCATATTGTGTTATTTTCGCGCTTTGTTGAGATAATTCAACGACAATTAAGGACCATAAGTCGGAAAATATTCTGTATTGTCCGACCATCGGCTTGACGGTTAGCCTATACAATTGCTTAACAAATTTGTACCCTCCCCTTCTACAAATTCGATATCAATTGTGCAAAAAGTGCAGATTTCAGTTCTCGTTGATACTTTGGTCTCCTGATGTGTGATGTTTCAGAAGGCTTGTCATTGATAATGCCTGTAGTTGTTTAAATCCTGTACAATTGTCAACTGAGTCTATTTGTCTCTTTATCTTTATCAACTTTGTAACATTTACCGATTAACAGTCTATGATGATATCATAAAATAATTTTTTTTATCGACATTATCACTCACTCTTTCAAATAACCTTCAATCCTCCTCTGAAATACTATTACCACAACGTTTTAAGTAGACCTTGTAAAACCTTGTGAAAAAGAATAGTTTTAACAAACTGGGATTCAATCAGTGGCTTTGGCTTTTTTGACCACTGGCTCTGATGGTATGGCATGTTGCCATGACAGCCATAGGTCAGTACCTTTGGCTGTTCGAACTGGTTCAAACCCATCCCTATGTACACATATTTGTCTTTTGTCTGTATTTTCGTATCTGTTTTGTGATGAAAAAGAGGTGAAAACTCGTCTCCCTACACCACTACTAAACTTAAACAATTACTTGATTAATTCAAAATCTAAAATGTCTGAGCACTTGTGAACTCATAGTCTTACTGTCAAAATAGCATGCAGGCGTTTTCAATATATCTACCTTACAAAGTTTCTTAATACCTGGTGCTTTTTCTGAATTCTCGGTGAAATTCGTAATTTTCAAAGTTGTAAATCCTTCGTGATTTTTTTTCGGAGTTGTGATGACTCTTATGAAATGTTTGTGATGCGTTTTCCACTACAACTCAAATAATTACTTAATTACTTCGCCTTCTAAAATTACGTGAATTAATACTTTGCTGTATTTCTGTGTTAAACGTTTAAATATTTACTATTAACGATCCCCCTACCCATATCCCATTTTTTTAAATATCACTTTTGATGTAATTCAAAAGCTGTCCTAAATACCTTGGTCATCAAATGCATGTGTCATTTCGTGCCCCATCACAGCTCCAAAAGCTCCGAAGTTCAATGACCTGATAAAAACAAAGTAAATTTAATGCTTTGCCCAACAGTTTGATTCTCTAAAATAATAATTAAGGTAAAGGTTTATCTACTACATTCTACTAAAAAATGACGAGACAAATTGGTAATTTGATTCAATTTAGAAAATGACATAACGAAAGGGTGGAGAGAGGAGAGAGGGGGAGAGAAAGGGAAAGGAGAGAAAGAAGGGGAGTGAGTGAGTGAGTGAGTGAGTGAGTGAGAGAGTGAGTGAGAGAGAGTGAGAGAGAGAGAGAGAGAGAGAGAGAGAGAGAGAGAGAGAGAGAGAGAGAGGGAGAGAGAGAGAGAGGAGAGGAGAGGCTGGGGAGTGACAGGAAATGTATCATGTAAAGGCACAGGTTTATATTCAGGCAAAATTAATATGACAACAATAACTATTAAATTAAAAAACTGTTCTAAACACCGAATAAAGTAAATCTTCTCTTTTACTTACATTGGTGCTTCAAGGTCAAATATAGGTGGTCCCATTATACCTCCAAGGAAAACTGGGTAAAAATGAAACATTTTTAAAAGTCATTGCGACATCACCTCGTTAAACGTAAACACACAATAACAAAAATTGCCCCTACGATCAAAATTGACCTAGCAATATTCCTAATTAGGTGCACAAAGAAATAGTACAGGGTATGATTTGGGGAAAAGAATAAATATTTGTTATAAGTAAGGAGCTAAGTATAAACATACATCTTAATGACTAATTAGACTCACTAATGCCCGATCTCTTCTTTTTTGGTGGTGGTGGTGGTGGGGGGGGGGTAGTAGCTTTTTCTCCACAAATTCTCGCAAAATGCTGTTTTTTAGCTCATATGCACCATTTTCCATCGTTCCAGCGCGGCAGTTGCATATCGCTATTTATCCAGATTACCTAACCTCTCAATCCTGATTTATTGTTAACGATTTTTTCAAATACGCCAGTTTCGAAAATTTTGAGATCCTTTCGTTTACATTTCATTCTTAAATATTTCTCGAGGTGCTGATTCCATAGGACACATGTACTTTCAGCATTCTTTTGTACACTAAAGCACAATTGCATCCACTGAACGAATCATTGTATGTCATTGCGTTACTGAATATGTGATTAAAATTACGAAAACTAAAATAACAAAAGACACGACCAAGAAGGGAGCAAGTCTGATGAATCTTCCCAATGGTATAACTCCAGCTATTAAGATAGTGGATGATACTGGATGAAAAAAAACCTTAGGATCGTATGTTTCATGAAATATACAACCAACAAAAACAGTGAAGTCCTGCACCAAATCGATGCAACAAACAATTTTTACGCCTTTTTTATTTTCATATTTCATTATTTATTCTGGATGACCTACATCTCTCTGTTGGTGCGGGGGATCAATCAAAGACTGACGAATCAGATGTGAAAGTATTCCAGCTGATGTTAAGGAATTTGTCGAGACAATTTTGATGAAACCTTTCCAAAAGCTCGAGATGTCACCAATATGTAGTCCATGTTTCTGACCCATATAACAAAGAAATAAGCAGACATGCTTTATAAATACTAATCTTTGTCTTTGACATAATCCCCAGATCTGACCATACGCTTTTCTCCAACTTATCAAAAGCAGAACTGGCTCTGGCTATTCTGTGATTTATTTCAGCATCCAGAGTGCAATCCCTGCTTAGTGTACTACAAAGATATACAAAGCTATCAATAACTTTTAACCTCTTCTCATCAACTAGAATATGTGGTTCAGCATATGCGGCTCCAACTGGAGGTGAAAACATAACGTAAGTGTTCTTGAGACTGATGGCGAGGCCAAAATCTTTGCAAGCACTTGAGCGTTTGCTCATAATCAGCTGCACTTCCTCCTCTAAATGTGCAACAAGATCAGCATCATCTAGATACAAAAGCTCGCGAACTGGAAACTGAAAAAATTTTCATTTTGAATTGAGACGCCGAAGGCTAAAAAGCTTCCCTGGTGTTCGAATCCGTACGTCTACCTCTACATCGCAATCATTAAAAGTGTGAAGAAGCATCACAACAAAGCAGATTGAGGTACGAGTAGGATCCAGTATGACATACAAACATACTACATACATACTACATATATACATATAGTAGTAGTGGTAGTAGTGGTAGTAGTGGTAGTACCAGTGGCAGTAGCAGTAGTAGGAGGAGTATTCTGTCTGTGTTTCTATTCCCACATTAACAGTCTCCCGTATGTGATCACTTCTTCACTAAACAGAAGTTTACTCAATTTATCTGATGGACTGTTTTTGAGATTACTATGTACATCGTTTTTGTCACAGTCATCCCAAAATCCTTGCCAACGTTACTCACGTTATCTAAAATACTCTACAAATTAGTCTCATTGTGTAACTTAGCATCGTCCTGCCCTAAATCGTTGATATGATCACACCTGGTGCATCCTCTATAGCTCTAAAAATATGCTCAGTATAAAGTATCAAGAAATAAGCTGTCTTACGCCTTTCTTTTTTACAACCCCACCTGAAAGTCACCCGTAAATCTCAAAACAAATGTGAAAAAAAATCTAAGATATCTCCTTAACTTCTAACTTTTCCCAGACAATATATTAGCTTTGTATGATTTGCCAAGCCAAACGCTTTCTGATAGCAAATTAAACACGGATTCACTCTTGCGAAATAACTAAACTAATTATTTTTTCTTTGGCGCCAAATAAGGAATATCTGTGATAATTAGTAGGCGTATTCTTGGAAATAAAGTCTACAAATATTTTTTGAGGTTATATAACAAAAACAACACACACTTCGATGATGAACTTTCTAGAGTTTGCTCTTACCCATTTTATTATTTGTGACGTCATAGTATGCATCAACAAGAGTTGCCGGTAAATCCCAACTATAAAACAAAAAACATTATAAAGTAATCTTTGTAGGTATTAATTCAAAAAACCTGCGTTCCTTCCACAGATATTGCCACCACTATTTTAATTCTCAAAAATAATGTTCGTGTTTTGGTGTTTCTCCTTAATCACGATCTATCTGCGAAGAGCTGGTATATGAAAAAGGCCGTCAAGTTAAAAGCTCAAATCGGGAATTAGGGTTAATGTCAGAACTTCAAAAATAACGGGCTTGAATCCCAAAATAACCGCCTTGGTCTTTGAGAAAAAAATTTATATGAAATTACAATATAGACAAAATGAAGGCATGAAAATTTGTAACAAACATAAATTTCAATAATGTCCCTAAAAGTAAAACAAAATACAAGGATCTTGCAGACATCAAAAATTTAAGTTCTCAGTTTTTACACTCGTACTTCAATACCTTTAAAAAAATCAAGATGCTCCAGGTTATATCAAGCTAGGTTACCTTAGGTAAAATTAATTTGTTTGTATCCTTAGTCTGTTATTTAAAATTCTCGTAAAAATTTTCTTATTTATTAATATGCATGGCTTTCAGTGGCGATCGATAGGTAACTACATTCTACCTCCAATCTTCTCCTAGGGTTTTGTTAAGACGATTACTTTAAAGCGCAGCTGTCAGAACATATCGCATTTTTGTGAGCAACTGAGGTGAGTAAAGCAAGTCCTTGTCATGATGGATGTCAAGCATTGGCTGTGTCATTGATTAGTTCCATCACCCTTCAATGTGGAGATGGTGAGGTGGCAGCCGTTTGTATAATACATTGAATAACAAAGGCTTTAAACAGGCCACAGTAACAAAATTTAAGAACTTTTCAAAATTCAAGAGGTGTTTGAAGACTGTTTAAATTTTCATGAACAATTAAAAAAATAGTTTTCATTTTGGTCAAAATGTAAAACTACATTTCAAAAAGTAATTCATATTCATATACACACGCACACGCACGCACGCACATACACACACACGCACGCACGCACATACACACACACGCACGCACACACACAAACACAAACACATACACACACATATATCGAAATATCAAAGATTTCAAACAAAGATAAACGAACATGTAATACCAAATGCACCCCATAATCACAAAAAATCCAGAAGAAAAAATGTGGCATGCAACCAAACGAAAAATAAAAAACACAGTGATTAAATCTTAGTAAACCGAAAATTTAAACAAGAAAAAACCAAGAACAAAAATAAANCTGTGTCATTGATTAGTTCCATCACCCTTCAATGTGGAGATGGTGAGGTGGCAGCCGTTTGTATAATACATTGAATAACAAAGGCTTTAAACAGGCCACAGTAACAAAATTTAAGAACTTTTCAAAATTCAAGAGGTGTTTGAAGACTGTTTAAATTTTCATGAACAATTAAAAAAATAGTTTTCATTTTGGTCAAAATGTAAAACTACATTTCAAAAAGTAATTCATATTCATATACACACGCACACGCACGCACGCACATACACACACACGCACGCACACACACAAACACAAACACATACACACACATATATCGAAATATCAAAGATTTCAAACAAAGATAAACGAACATGTAATACCAAATGCACCCCATAATCACAAAACATCCAGAAGAAAAAATGTGGCATGCATCCAATCGAAAAATACAAATCACAGTGATTATATCTTAGTATCCCGAAAATTTAAACTAGAATAAACCAGGAACAAAAATAACGACGATCCCCAACGTACGAAGTGATCAAGATGTCGTCATGATGGCTTTTAATCTAAGACTAAAAGCCATAAAAAGAAAGATATCTGTTCTTATGAAGCTTGATCTTGAAAAATGAAAGAACAAAAGGGTCAAAGGGCAGTATCAAATTGAGCTTGGTGAAAGATTTGCTCCTACTCTCCTTTTTAAAAATCCTCGTGCTGAAGAACTTTGTGATAACAGTACCAAGAAAATTTAAGAATAGGCATTTTCTGTGGTCGGAGAAAAGCGGTCGATAACTAATACAGAATAGGTCCGAGTAATACTCAAGCAACTACCAGGAAAAAATGAAAAAGATAGATCATCACTTAGAAATGTATAGAATAGTTAACAACAAAGCAAACAAAGCAATACCGGCTGAAAAGTAATGACTTGATCGACAATTAAGCACAGTAAACTGAAAAAATTCTTTTAACCAATGATACAAAGAAAACCTAAGATATTGCTTAAACGCTTACTAGAGATAACGCTCAGGGACGTGTCCAACTTTTTGAAGACAAGATTAAAAATCTATTTAATAAATCAAAATAAATAGCTGAGGAAACATTCCATGGAAACCTACCAACACGAAGCGCCTGGAAGAGATCGAACGATCTTGCACGAAAATGTTTTTGAACAAAGAGAAGATTCTGATCACAGAGTGGCGTAAAAGAAGCAGTTAAGGCATTTCAAAAAAGCTGTTGGCACTGACAACATTACAGTTGAACCGACTAATAATTACAGATTTTCTACTAAATTTCTGCATTCAGATACTTAAACAAGGTAGTTGCTTAGTAAACGGGCGGAATCTATCTTAATTCAAATAATAAAGGAAGTACAGATGGAAAATAAAATGACCCCAGATCTGTCTCACTGGTAAGTGATGCAACTAATATTTTGTCAAAAATAATTCAGAAAAGAGTAATAATACAAAAGGGCACTTTCAGGCAAATTACAAATCTTGAACATTGGTGAAAAGTATGGGAATGGCCAACTGCTACTTTGTGACCCACACTACAAGAGTATGGTTATGACACAAATTAAATTTCTTTGATCAGTAAACTATGAGAATACAAGAACAAAAGTAATGATTGGTATTGAATACAACTTCTGGTTTCAAACAACTGTTGATGTTGGGCGAAAATGTACTTATCCTCCGTCACTTTTCAATGTCTTTCTGGAAATAATAATGAAGTTTCTATCAGGTGGCTTCTGAGAAGGCTAATTGAACTAGATGCCAACAACCTGCATCCTGCGGATGGCAGTAACCTCATTACTGAAACGGCAAAAGCCTTAAACATGCTAATAAACAGACTAAAGATGACCAGCAAATGGTAAGGTATGGAAATCAGCTCGTAAAAGTCCAATGTAATGAATAGAAGAAAACATAATGCACAAATTGTGGAGATTAAAGTAGATGGGAGCGTAATAGAACAAGTGGGCAGCCTCGAATACTAGGGATCCAATATTACCGACGACACCCACGCAATACAGGAAGTCTGGCAAGAACTAGAACAGCACCATCTACTTTCGTCAGGCTTGAAAATATATCAGTGACGTATCCAGCGGTAATGTGATACCAGTGGTATGGGGACCCAAGTTTTGACTCCCCCTCCCCCCCAAAAATTAATGTTTAACTGTCATTTGTGTACGAAATTCTAAAATTTTTTTCTCTTGCAGCTATTTGAGTAACGACAAAGTTATTTACCAATTTGAATACCTTAGTTTCATTGCTGAAATGAACATATGAATCACATGTGAAACTGTATATCGTTATATGATCTGCCAACTTTTTTTAAAAAAGAAACCAAAGCCAATGACTCAAAAGTATAGCAAACTCACGTACAAACTACTAGTCCGGCATTAATGACCTTAACACTATAGGTATTTCATGCAAGACTAACGAACTGTTTTACTCAAGTTCAATTCAAAAAATAACTTCTATCCAAAATGAGAAGTTTGATTTAGTATACGTTTAAACACAGCTCTTTATCAGTATAGGTAAAACTTTCAGCAGTTTTAATATTAAAAAAAGAACTTGTGTGTGTATAAAAAACCATATTAAAAGTCTTTTAACACTTATAACGACTACTCAAATCGATGATGTGTTTTTGAATCAGTCTTTTTCAAAATTAATAAAACATTGTTTGTGAAATTCCGGAGAACTATACTGTTACCTTTTCATTTGAAATATGTTCATTTTTCGGCTATTTCTCTGCATCTTTTGGTCCGTGTAAAATGTAATCAGAAATTTAGCGTGCGGTTTTTACAAATTAAATTTCTTGAACTCTTGAATACATTTGGGTAGCAATTGAAACAGTCATTGTAGGAAATATTCATACCTCTTGTGTGGTGCATACTGACCTAGTCGTAAATATACCTGAGCCTTAACGGGTATTTGGTTTATTTTTGGATTGAGGTTTTCGACGTATTTTACGAAATTAGTTGGTTCACGCTACACATTTAAAATGAATAACATAAACGAGATGTGTAAGACATTTATTTTTACTTTGGTCTTTTTCTGGACATTTTTTGGTATAATCTCTAGCAAAAATATTTTAAAATAAATGCCGAAATTAATATCTTTATTAGCCTAAAGTGAAAGGAAACACGTTTAAATTTCTAATTTTTTACTTCCTTCATAACCTTACGAAACCGTTTTCCACCAACATCCAATTTATTGCTTTTTCTTCAATGCTCTCATTACGATCCCTGTATTGTTTTAGGCCTGCCATTTTACCTTAAGTTTAAACATGTTTGCGTTTCGTGATAATATAAAAACTGATCATGGCTTTTCAATCAACAGCTACAGTATATTTAATTTTCCCTTCAGTAATAACAAACTTATAGACCTATCGATGTTGTTCTGGGCGTGCATTTTGTTTGTTTTTGTGTTTTACTTGAATAGGTTACTCTTCTTTTAATAGTTGAGAATTAGCTATTTCTAGGACCATAACCACTAAATCCCATCAGGGGGCTCATGGCACCCCTGTACCCAAATCCCATGGCTTCATGCTATGTGTGCTGAAATTAACTCCGCAAACAATGCTTACCAATATGTTTGGTACCCCCAGTCCCCATAAAATCTTTGGATACGTCACTGGATATGAAAAACCCCATCTAATTAGCCAACAAACTCAAAATGAAAAAAGCCCAAGCTGACTCGGATTTATTTGCCTGCTGCGAGAATCGGCCAACAATAAAAAAGATGAAAAAGAAACCTGCTCCATTCTAAACAAGGTCTTTCTGGGTACTGGTAAACATCTCATTGAAGAAAAAAGAAAACAAACAGGTTTGCCTGAAACACTATAAATAGCAACAATTACGAAAAGAAATATTAAATTCTATGGCCAACACATCCGCCCAGGCAAAACCATCAAATCATTCATACAAGCAACGATCCAAGGTGTACTATCGCGTTGGAGATATAAAAATATGGTTTTACAAGTCACCATCAGAAGGCAACATCACGTGTGGGTCGGTAAATATCACGTCGTGGAACCAACGATCGATCAAAGACTATGGTTAATAATAATGATGAATTATTTTGCATAAAACGTTTTAACCGATAAAACTGTGCTCGACCGTGGCCTTCCTAGCTCGTGCGTGTGAGACATATCAAATTAAAACACTAATTACACATCAAGTTAATATCATTACTAGAACCATTCTGCTAATTTTGATTTTCTGTTTCTGGCCTCTTGTCAATTAATAATTATACCTTGGATATCAAGTGAAGCAGTTCCCACATGAAAAGGGTTAAATTTTACTGAATTAAGGGAGGCAGGACCGTTGCTACCTCTTTCATGTTTCCAATATCAGTTATTTCTAATACCACTCATTACATCCTTTGTGACTGGAGGTATTAAATTTTCAAAGAAAAATGGCAGAAGCTGCAGCGTTTAAACCAGAACGCAAATACATGTTCGAGTACAGTGGTACACAAGAACACAAATAATAACTAATTAAACTGGACAAAGACTCAATGCCAAACTGCTAAAATCAATTTCCATAGTTTGTTAAGGTACCCAGAGGGTTTATGCACTGATCAAAAGGTGCACATGCATTTGATGAAAACAGCACCATTCCGATAAAACACCGGATAACCCTGATAAATCAACTAGGGCGTAAAACTATTCAATTTCTACTGGCAACTTATTAATAGATCAACGCCGTTTCTCTATTAAAATACAAATCGAAAACTAAGGTTTAGAAGAACAGTTACGTGTTAACCAAAAAAACTCCCGACAGATTCTAAAACGTTGCCATCAAAGATAAAAGATTGCCTGTAAAACTTAAATGGCATGGGGTAAACGATATTGCTACTGTGAACGTTTTTACACAGGTGTTTCAAAATACGATTTGCCGATGCTACCGAAGATATAATTTTAGTTCAGTTACTTTTCTACCATATGCTTCTTGTGAAACAGTAAACAATGTACACAGTATATAACTCTCAACTAACTGTTGCTGCTAATTTTCAAGTGCTAAGGGGAAAAAAACATACACTGGATACGAATTAATAAATGTAAGACCCTATTTTCCTTACACTTTATTTGCAATTTCAATCGGTATACTCCCGTCTTGATGAAAATGAAAAAATATTGTCTCGCGTCTAGTCTGGGGAATGCAACAGCTGTTGTAGGGATTGAGTTGCATTATTGAATATAAAACATCTGAATGAACAGGTCATTAAAAGTTGATCCTTTACTTCAAGAAACGTGCAATTTTATGATAGCTTGATATTTTTGTGGCTAATAGTCACAAACAAATTAGAAAAAAATCTCTTACCAGCAACAAACTTCTTTATAATTGAAGCCAACCGTAAATCCCACAGGATTAAAACATGCTGGTTGTCCAACAGTAACATTAAATACGCATAAAGTATTACAAACATTGAGAAAACATCGCTTTTTTAATAGAACACTTAATAAGACTGTGGAGGTAACATTCGATAAAATCTTCTGATTTCTAGTTATTATTCTCATTTTCACTTTACAAAATAGGTTTACATATTTCTGTTGGTGATGACGTGTGAGAGTTTTTGCGTGATTATGTGTGTTTGGTTGAGAAGAGCACTAGTTCATTTACAGAAAAATTGTTATTAAAAAACATGAATGGCGAAGAGAAAAGACAACAAACCCTGCAACCAACCACATCCTTTAGCTTCAAAATCTGGGCGAAAACGTAGCTTCAACTTAGTGTTCGGTAATTACAGCATCAACTTAGTGTTCGGTAACTACAGGTTGTCCGCTTTACAGAGAATCATTTTACGGGGGAATATGAATTGCTGCACAAAAGAAGTGTCCGTCCTACAACCGCCTCTTTTATCCGTTTGATCGTAAATACTCGATAATAGACTCTAGTTCTCCATGCAGCTTTACTTGGACCTCGACTCTGTAGAGTAATTAGACGATACCACCTAACGGTAGTAGATTTCTGCCCTTAAAATTCTAAAACTATTATCTTCTTTTATTTCATATGCTATAATCGTGCCCAAAGTAGTCAGCGTCATTAAATAAAAACAAGGTACAGAATGCACTTCTTTTTCAAAAAAAGATGACAGGAAACTTTGGCTTTTGAGTGTTTTCTTCCACTCTATGGAAGTTTTTAACTTTAAGCTCAACTCTTATCTCTTAGCTTAAATGTTTCTTCTCCTGTCTCTCCTTCACACCTTCATACAAGTAGTGATTTTACAAGTTGTACGCTTCCTAACCATAAAAAACACATACTTTTCTATTCACACTGTTGACTACAACTATCCTTTTTCCAACTTTTCTTTTTTGTAGGTAGCGCCGATATTCGTACCTTTATTACTAACCCCTACTCTCCGATTTTTACTGCCTTTGTTTCTGTACTGGATGGCATTTAGGGTCACATGTTATTCTCCTTCTCTTACAGAAGTCAATATTCCCGCATTTTGTTGTGACGTGATGTAAGCGGCATAATAACATTATCTTTATCACTGTCACCCTCACTCCCCCATCTTCCTCCTGTATTCCCTCTGTGTCTGTCTCCGGATGTTCTACATATAATCATAATTCACTTTCTCTGACAGTAGATTGTCTACTAGCATGCTACATCTCTTTCCATTGGTTATGTTTCCTTGTTGCGGTGTTGAGCTAAATATTTCGCAGGGCTAATAATTGGTGTCTCGATTCTCGACTTTATTACTTCTTTTTGTACTTATCGCTCCCATACCTGACTTTATCTGATAGCATACTAAAATGTCAATTTCAATTAGAATTGGAATTTGCAACACAATACTATAGTATTCTATTATTCTAACTAATCTATAGTTTATTTATTAAACTGTATTATAATTTATTTAATGTGGTATACTGTAACATAAAAAGCTACTGTATCCTACATATACTATAAACATATACACCACAATTTGCTGTATAATTGAATAAGGTTAAGATTGATTCTACAATAAAACTTGATCGCTTTAAACGCAATAAAGATCAGGACGTCCAAGGGAAAGTGAGATAATGCCTCTCTTGATCATGTTTACACTGCTATTTTGTATCATGTAGATAACTGGTCTCTTGAAATTTTTCATTTTGATTTTTTTTTAACTTCTCACAAAGGTTTAAAAGCTCCCCGTAATTATTCTTTATACCAATGTTTTCACACGTTTTATACCTGAAAACGAATGGAAGATTTTCAGTCTTTTATCGACATCATTTGCTCCTTTTATTCTTCAGTAATCAAGGTACTAAGTACTCTTTTTGAAGCAATCCTGCAATTGATTGATAAACAGCTGTTAAAAAACGACTTCATGAAGTGTGCAAAAAGGTTCTAATTGAGGTGATCTCAAACAGAACCCAATCTTTTTATCCGAGTACACCACAGCAGGCAAGCAGGGTACACCGTAACGATTTTGGGAAGAAAACGTGTGCAGCTTGCAGGTGCATTCCTCACTGACGGATGTAACTATCAAAAATGGCCAACGTTTGGGGATTTAAAGACTTATTTCAATTTGACTGGGTCTGATATTTGGTGATGACAAAACAAGAAGATTATCTACATCAATACCTAACCAATGGAGGACGATTTTGGTTGTTCAATTAAATATGAATACAAAGAGGTATTTTGGGGGTATACTCCGTTGAAATCTAAAATGTACTACAACTTTACAAAAAAAAAAATAAAGTAATTGAGGCTCCTCCAGTTTAAATATTGCAACCTCAAGGGCTTGACCTTGTGACTTGTTAGTTGAAATTACAAAGCACAGGCATATGAGAAGATGAGATTGCTGTCAAAAGAACGAATATTTGTGCGTAAAATGTGATTTACAAATGCAAATATAGTCCTTCTTTCCTCAAGCATCCAACAAAGTTTACTCAGAGGGGCGTACCGAGGGGACTCATTGGGTGCAACCGATCCCCCTTTGCAAAAGTTTGCCCTTTTCACAAAAGTTGCGAATTAATCATTTGAGGGAGTCCACAAACAAGCGTAATCAGGTTGCTTTTACATGTTTGCAGCACTGCAGAATCTTCTTTTTTAATCCAATGTAAACAGACGCGATGACAATTTTTGCATGCACGTGGTTACTCAATTTCTTTTTCGTATCATTTTGAAATTTTGTGTGTGAAATTTGTATGTATTTGATTTTGAGTTGTGATAACTTCAAAATGCCAAACAAAGACAGAAGAAGGAAATTACAAGAAAAAGAACTAAATGAAGCTTCAAAAAGCTGAAAAGCGTTGACAAATTACTTCAGGTAATTATGCCATAGTTCTTTTTTTTCCAGGGTTGGATTTTTTTTCATGCGTACTGTATTTTCACAAATTATCATATATTCAAACGGATTTGGTAGATTTGAAAAACATGTACAATGCAATTCGATCTATGTATACAATGAAAAGCTTGGTTTGGACCTATAATCCGTTCCATTTCCCAGCTGACAATAATTTCATTTTTTCACGATAGACCAGAAAATGAAGAGTCAAGTCAAACTTCCAATGAGTCCACTTCCACGAGCTCAGATCAGCCAAAAGCAACAGTTGACGAAACAACGACAGAAAGCTGTCCATCTACTTCAGTTATTGCAGAATATTTTTAGGTGTCTTCATGCGTTTTTTTATAAAATCGAAATAATTCGAGAGCAAGTCTTTGCTCAAATTTAGTTTTCAAGCCTTGTGTGCTCTCCTAACCTGTTCTAAACTTTTTGGCTTTGCAGCCTCAGTTAATACAATATTCGTAATTTCATTAGCATTCTGAAACCGGTAGTATAAAAAATGACTCGCTCACAGAATGGCACTGCCGTATCTAGTAGTTGAAGAATGACTGGAAATATCTGTCCTTTAAAACATTGAAAAGTTACTTGTCGGAAATATTAAAGGTTTCTTTCTTTTTGTTTCAGTTGATGGCGCAACGTCGACTTAAAAATTGTACGACATTGGTGAGGTAATGAAAGGAGGATGATCAACGCTGACGGATCATTAAAGGTACCTCATACTGAGGAACCACTTCAAGCCTGACGAACAATACAACTTAAAAAAAACACTCAAGCATTGATGCTACCGATTATGTAAAAAGGAACACTTATTAGATTGTTTTCTTTACAGCCCAATCGATGATGGCGTTTTCTGTATCTACTGCGCTCTATTTTTTAAATCCTGATAAGAGAAATTCGCTTACAAGGATGCAGTGAAGTTGTTTTTCGAACTGTATCCAAGAAAAATTCATTCAGCTGGCTTGGTTTTTGAATGAACATATTTTATTTAAATTTATTTAAACATGTATTCTTATAGTTATTTCTCATTAGTTTTTGTATTGTTTGGGAGTTTTAGGAGCTTTAAAACAGGTTCTTTTTTCAAGAAAAGTAAAAATTTGGAGTAGATTTTAAGCAATCTAGGGCACCTAAATTTCAAAAATTTTCTTAGGTTTTATTGGCTATAACCATGGTGGGGCCTCATTAGATAGTAAATTCAATAAGATTCGACCCCACTGTTATTTTCTCACGGTACGCCCCTGACTTAATAACATAAAGTTGCATCTTTTTAGTGTTGAAAAATCAAGTTCCACCCTCTGAAATAACAAAATTATCTTCGTAACAAAAATCTTACTCTTTTTTGTTACCGTTACATCTAATTAAGCTTATTTTGAAGATACTTCCTAGCAGTCATTTTAAGCAACAAAGAAGTAGAAATGTATGCTTGCAGGCTGTATATTACCAAATACCATCCCTACGCTGTGTTAAAACAACTGTCATACGGATTGTCTTTCTGCAATGAGGACTCTTAAAGTTAAAGTGATTCGCCCCTGAAAACATCTGAGCAGCGGACTGATAACAAAAAATGAAGGAAGCTGGCATCATTATCCACCAGACACTGTATCTTGCAAACTAATATAATTAGGTACAGTATCAAAAATACTAAAATGGAAAGAATATAGTTATCTATCGTTTGTACAAATACTATGTTACGGATAAATGGTACGTATATCAAAGAAAGGTTTTTGAAACTTCCCATTGACAGCATAACATGAGGATAGAACATAAACAGGGAAGGTAGCGCTAAATGGTTTCCTGCTTTCTGTGACTGCTAATCTGATTACTTTAGCTAATCAGTAGAATGTCGTCCCAACTTCCTGTGCAAATTTCGAGGTTTGTATGGGCTAAAAGCTCTTGTTTATCTAAGGGTCCAGACTTTGTGACTTAACTTAATTGATCAGAACAAATTGGATTTTTAATCAAGTTAAGCAAGAGTCAGTCAGATCAAAATATATCTAAGATAGGATTAAACTTTTAATTGGTTTTAGACATAACAGGGAAAACAAATTGTTGCTCTCTAAAACGACTTACAGTTCCCTGTTTACTGGCTTCTTTAACAGCATAAGATTTTCAATACGTTGAAAATTATTAGCATTTTGATAGTTGTTAAAGTATTCCTTTTGGTTAATCTTCAACTGTAATGGAAAAACAACATTGAAAAAAATTAGTTTTTGTTTGATCTATTTTTCAAAAAATGATAAACAGGGGTAATGGGCCAGGAAAACGTTGTTACCTTGAAATTTCGACTTGATAACCCAGTAATTATGTTTCAAAATAACGTATGAATCACCAGTCACCATTGCATACAAACTAATCAACTGTAAGGTCGGAAGAATTTGGTGTACCTTTTACATTAAATACTGGACTGCTGGATGCTTTCAAACATAAAATGAAAAAAAATAGATTAAATTTCATCATACACAACCATTGGAGTACAATGTAAAAACATAGTTAGCCTCATCATTAAGCAATGACTGAAATGGTTTACTGTTTACGGGGTATTTCTGTAGGGGTTCATTTTTATGAGAATTGTCTGGCACAAAATCTTATTTGGCAAATGGTGACTAGGGAATAAGGTGGGGCTTTTATTTCTGGGAAAGCTAGAAATTACCACTTCATCACTGATAATCCTGTGCTATTATAAACACTAGACTTGCTCTGAAATGAAAAATGAGGGGAAAACATACGTATATCTGGAGTAACTAAATGTGTATGGCATAATGTAATGTGTATGGCATTTTTACAATAAAGAAAAACATCAGCCTGTTGTATCTTAATGAGGACCCAATTGTATTTTGAGTCTGAGTAGATGAAAACTCGTTAAAACTCCTTCTTTGGCTAACCTTTCTGTTGTTACCTTAATACAAAATGACCTTCATCCTGAATGAATATTAAAAAAACCCTGAAACCTGTACTAATTGATAAAAAGATAAAACTGAAATGCCATTTTTTTTGCTTTTGTGTTGAATTGCAGATTTTTTTTTTCATTGTCCAAGTACAGGATCAATTGTATTTTTAACCACGAAAAAAATAAATAGCAGGGTGGATTTTTTTACAGAAATAGTTTTCATTCACCATTCTATAACTGACAAGAAACAGTTAATAAAGACTTTAGAAACCAATGTCCATAAAATGATATTTTAGACATTTCAAAATCCTACAAATGCAAAGCCATTATTTTGATTTATAGAAGTTAACTATAATGAAAGGACTTGCTATGTCTTAATATATTAACTGTGCAATCACTACAAAGCATCAGATACGAGTTCACAAAGTATAAAAATAAATAAATATTAGTGCTAACGTAATAAAAATGTGTATTTGGGTATTCCAATATTTATCTCAGATTAACAAGTTCATTTGCGTTGGAGCAAACCACATAACTTTTGCTAACAGGCGCTGGGAAGATTTGACATCTTGGGGTCGAATGGGCTTTTATTTCATGTGAGTACAATATGTTTTATCTCTAAAAATAATCATTTTATTTTACGGTAAACAGGATAAGACAAAAAACGGACCTTTTCGAAATCTTAGCGAAAGGAAAGACTTATTTGGAGTAATAAGACATTATCATCATCAACACTATCACTACAACAACAACATTAACCGACTGAGCAGCAGGTCTTGTGAGATGGTATAAAGTGATCAGAAGCCAAAGACTTAAGATCGATGAGGTACAATTGGCTGAAAAGACTAAGGATTGGGCCATCGCCTCAATGTAATACCGGCAGAACCGTGAAATTTGGGTGTGGAAACAATTAAATTGAAGAGTTCATTACTTTTTATTATCTTTTTTCTAAGAGTTCGTCAAGCGTAATCATGTAAATATATTATATACAATGGATATGCATTTTTTATGTATTTATATTCTATTATACTATATTATGTTATATTATACAATAACAGTAATGGAATACACTAAGAAAGAAATATCCCTGGCATCACTGTGGTGACTAAAATATCCGTAAAAAGTCAAAAAGAAATATAAAACAACTCCTCGTCTTAATTTTTCCAATTAAAATAAACCCACGGGTCAATACATTTAATAAATGACTGGGTATTTATTAACTTCAGTCTCTTTCAAATCAAAGTGATCATACAGCCGTAGTCTCTCAGGGAGACCTTTAGTAGCAATGACTTCCACAACCACCTCAATCTTTATACTGTTAGACACCATTTATCTGTCACAAGCTGGTAGACCAATCATTTAAAAAAACTTTGTAGAAGATTCTAAAAAAAACAAAATACTTAATTGTACTTACAGTTTCAAACATTTTATCAAGGTAGGTCGCATTCTTGGCTTCTGCGGGATAGCCTATGTTACCAAGCATATTCCGTGCCTGGAAAAACAATTTGAAAGGTAAGAAATAAAATAACAAGAAATACCTATAACTGTAGCCAACACTGCCGAAATGGAAAGCATGTATTGGAAAGGAATTATACAATTGCAATACCTTGTCGATCTGATACTATAAGATAAAATATAATTTATTTAAATAAAAAAATTACGTTCATTTTGGTTGAAAGGTTTTTCACTGGCGCCGGCATAAGAAAACAAAATTCAAGCTCATAAGTTCAGACAAAAAGACAGTACAACGCTTTACACAAGACTGTAATTGTAATTCCGCAATTGCACCGCTGAACCGTGAATGCAGTAAAAATTTCGAGCTAAAACAGTTCAAAGAAATTTGAAGAGCCGGGTCTGCCTATCATTTAAGAAGAATGGGGGCAATTCGTATTTAGCTATTGTCACCTCCTCTTTTTCGGCAAAAACAATTTTTTAGTGGTCGACAATGGTTTTAAGACAGCCAGTCTGAAAAAGTGACGGGTTTTCATATATCTTTATGTTTTTTTAACCTGGCAAAAAAAAAAATCTCTCAATTTTCTTTTTGTTTTCCAGCTCAATAAAAAGCTCAATTTACCTGTGTTTTCTTGTAATGATGTCCTGATCCTGTCGAGTGTCAGCGAAAAAACTTTCGACCAAAATGATTTTAATTGCGATACTTCAGTATTGTACCAAAAATTCTATATTTGATATAATATATATGGATTTTCATGTTCATTAAATATCCGCTCGTGGTCACGCTTATGTCCAGTTTCCGTCTTATACAACTCAAGGTGTGAATGTACCTTGGCCATAAATGATTTCTTGCAAGTTTCATCTTGCTTTGATGTTGTTAGTAGTGTAGATAGAATCTGAGTTAAAATAAATTGTATTTCAAGTAAAATATAAATACGTACTCCAGTTCATTAAACTTTTCCTAAAATAGAGAATTAGGAGTATCATCAATACCTCAAAGACTGACAAGTTAATTCTCTCTTTTCACCGTTACCACAATTTTTATTTCAAAATCTATTGAAAATTGGAATGCCCACCGTAATGAGAAATTTGTATTACAGAAAAAGCCGCCTAATTATAGACTTGTTTAAAATTACATAAAAACAAACTAAAGTTTTTAGGGACCATAAAAGTGGGTACACCAAAATTAAAAAAATCCTACAAAACAGATACACCATAACAAATATAACCGGTTCACATCCACATTTCAATCGACACAAATGAACTGAATTCAATAAGAAGCCTTTTAGCAGGAATTACCGTACATGTTGCGCACATGCTGGCTTCTGAAAGGGAGTGCCCGTTATTCTTGAGGTGAAGAGCTCTTAGTTTTGTTATCATTGCATACAACAACAAACGGTGGTCTAATTAATTGACATGTCAAGGCAGTAGCTGAAGTAGCCTTGAAAACTTTCTTGCAGGGTGACACTTTAAAGCGGTATTTTTGAATAAAGGTTAAGTTTTTAAGTAGTTACTTACGGTTACACAAGAGTAAACAATAATAAATAAATAATAAAAAATAAAAATAATAATAACGTCAAAAAGCTAAAGACGAAAGCAAATAAAATTTTACACGCTCCGTCTTTGGGATCTTTTTGGCAAATATAACGAAAAACAATGAAAGCAAGAGACAAACCTTTGCTTCTGCAGCTTTCTGCGTGGGTAAGTCCATCCATTCAGAGGTTTTGATATTTTTAATCAGCTGCTTCTTCATTCTTTCAAGCATTTCTTCCGCCTAAAAACATTAATGCCATTTTAATACTCTTTTCAGAAACGCAAGTAAACAGAGGCAACAACTTAAGTTAACCTGAGTCTTTGAATTAAGTCGGAAAAATTAACCCGTGTAACTAATAATAAAAGAAAAGCTCTGTTGATTTAGTGTGGAAATAAAAAATACGTATACACCGAAATGGGTACCAACTGGCCCCCATAGCTTTCATAGCCACAAGTTCTATCACCAGAGCTATGGGAGCTCT
>RDPX01000030.1:236375-245810 GCA_003991215.1 Morbakka virulenta
CAAAAGTTATACTAACCTGCCCCGTTCTGGTTAATGCTTATTATTTAAAAAATAAATCAAAACTTGAGACTCTAAAAATAAAAAAGACAAGAGTTCCACCAACTTTGCTTTATTTCATAGCCACGTACCAGCTCCTTCTCTCGTCCCTGGAAGGCTCGTCTTATAAATAATGATGTAAGAGCCAAACTCATTCTCTCCTCGACGACAAAAATACATTTTCTCCATCTGTCAATCTCTTTTGTAAATCCTTTTACCTCACGACGAAATTTGAAGTTAACTTTTCGAAAATCCTCAGATAAATGATTTGACAGACGAAAAATTACTATCCATATAATATAGTTGGCTAAGACTCTGCAGAGAAAACGAAAATGTTAAAAAACAATTAGAAGTTTTCAGGAGAGTAATAAAAAATGGATCCTATTATCTTACAGCTATACAATAAAAATATACTACCCATTTTCTCAGGGTTACTAACTAAAATATTCTAATTTTCAATATTCTGTTCTTGATATTTTTTCAAACAGTTTATAAACATATAAATCAAATACATATACATATATATGCATATGTATATGTATATGTAACGTATATGTACATGTATATGTATATGTATATGTAGATGTATATGTATATCCAGTAAAGCTTGGCATCGCTTAACGCCAAGCTTTACTGGCAATCAACACTTGCAGATTAGTTCTGTTCGAATATATAACGCAATGAAGTCCCACAGTGCTTTGTAATTTCAAATCATTTTATGGCATCCTTGCCACTGCCCATTGAGGTGAAATATTAGTTTGGTTTTTCGTCTGCCAATGCAAAATACCTTTGTATATTTTACATTTTGGTTATAGGGCAAAGTTTGGCTTTTACAGTTTCATGATTTATATACCAGATGTGAAAGTATAATACATTCACTTTAGAAAAGCTCTTACATTGGAACATTTCGGAGGTTTCACATTCAATGCGCCCTTATTGGTTCGAAAACCCTTTTGTTCCCATTTCATCATTAAGATTTCCCACTTAGTGCAACTCGTGCAAAAAAAAATCACCTGGTCACAGATTATTAAAAGACCCGAAATAAAACCTAATTATATGTAATCAAAAAAATCACTTTACTTCTGATAAAATGTTTGTCCTATTTTGTCCTTTTGTTTAATTACGTTAAATTATGCAGAACTGATCCGGAGTCTAACAGCTCTTGTCGTCAATAGATAATTTGATTACAAAAAATTATGCTGACAAAACCCATTAGTCATCTTCTGTTATAATGCTTTTAATGACCCTGCAAAATAAACGTTTTTTCGTCAAGCAATGGTATAGCACTTTTAATTAATCATCAAAATAGGTATTTTCATTGTTAATTGGTTCAAAACATCACATACATGTTCACTGATACCTAGACTTTTCTATACTTTGTACCTTACTATATTTACATAGTCAGTACAATACAAATTGTGCGAAAAAATTCCTTTTTATCAATCAGACTTTATTAAGAGTATGAGAGATGCAACGGGAATGAATTTCATTACGGAAATTTTCGTATCTCTGTTGCTATTTTGTGGAACTGCTATATTTGTCTATTTTATTTATCTATTTTTAGTAGTAGTAGTAGTAGTAGTAGTAGTAGTAGTAGTAGTAGTAGTAGTAGTAGTAGTAGTAGTAGTAGTAGTGATGGTAGTAGTAGTAGTAGTAGTAGTAGCACCACTTTCCTATGGCTTTTTCGAGAAAAATAAAAATGTTTGGTTCACAAACGGTCTTGAGGGTGCAGAGATTAATAAATATACAATTGAAACCATTTAATTTTCAGACTTTACACAAAGCTCCTGATATTTCATTTCTTTCTTGTACTGTCTTAACTGCAAAACTCTCTGCAATCATTTCAAATCGAATTGGAAAAAACAGGTGTGTCCTCTATTTTCCGAATTGGGTTAAAGAGGCGTGTAGGCAAGGTACATCTGACATCATACTGTAGTATAAAGTAATATTGGGTACTGGAACATAACATATATAATAGCGATGTAGCCATTTTAGTTGGCTGTCAAAGTTTCCACTTTTCTGCTTTCTGTCGTTCTCTGTGAAGTCTGGGTCTTCGTAAAAGTCTTTTGGTAATTATGCTTAACACTAGGTAAAAACATGGCCTTCGGATAAGAAATAACACTAAAAACCGCTTTTCTTTTCTCCAAAAAAAACATTGATAGGTAATAGGTGTTTCAATGTGTAAAACTTCAGGTTACAATAAAAATAAACCAAAACCTGTTAACTTATATGTTGGGGTCAGATGTAAACCTGTCACAAGGTAAAATCTAATTTTCAAAATTCGGTTTTGTTTTGGCTTCATTTTGCACTAACGCTAGCCTTGACTAGGGTAGACCAGACAAAACTAGACTAGACACAAGCCTTATACTAAAAAGATCAAAATTAACATCAGTATTGTCAAATGCCGACCTAATTTTCAGGACCGAGTCTTTGTTTAGCACTGCTTTAGGCAGGAAAAGATACCTTGTAAGAGTTACTATTTACATTTTGTGCTTTTTGGCAGCACAGAATCTGTTCGACCATGACCCAAAATGATGCATTAAACGAAGTCACGGAAGACTGTCTTCGTGTAAACTATAGTACCAAAGACGATGCAGAAGCAAATTATGACATTTATCCCTCCTCTCTGTCCTCTAGATCAAAAGTCCTCTTAAAACCAGTGAAGTGAAAGTGAAGCCCCAAACAGCATTTTTTCTTAACACTTCTTGTAAATTCTAAAATATTCCAGTTTCTGATATTCGAACCATTCTAAAGCCGTAATAACGACCACTTGAAAATCAATACCCAAAATTAAATGGCCCTTGTTGTAAATTACACAGCTGGATAGCTTCTCAATCAAAATGTTTCCTTTTGCACCCACTATGTCCTAAGAATGTTGGAAATTTATTTTGAATATTTTATCAATTAAAAATTGTAGTTGTTTAAAGTTACCGTGCTATTCTGTTATAGGCACTATTGCAGCTGACTATGTCAATGGCTTAAAACTAACAAGCCATTTTAAACCTAAGCTCCGTTGCGATTTTAGCTTCATGGTGGGTATTTCTTTAACTCTGTACAAAATAAAACAATGGGTTATCACAGTTGAACAAACCTTGCACCCTGAGAGGTAGCGGCTTCTGAAAAATATATTTACATCTCCTGTTTAGAACCGATTATTTCAATACCCTTTTACACCTGCATTGGGAAATATTAGGCTTAGATACGAGTCTTATTTCAATAACAAAAGTTGTGTTAGCTGAGCAAGATAAATATATCAGATCCTACTTAGAACTAGTATGATGGTCGTCGGACTGAAATATAAACGAAAATCAAATTGAATTAAAAAATGATATGAAAACCAATGAAATCAAATTTGTACAAAACAAAGAAAATCAAGTAATCCAGAAAAATTAAGTCTTAAAAGACCGATTTTGGTTGTGTTTATTTAAATGTTGGTCAATTTCTTTTGTCGAATCTTGTCGGAAGCTATAACATATTCGTTTTCAGGCTTTTTCTTATGGGATATGTGACAGTACCAATGAACCAGACGCCAAATGTTCTTTTTAATTTTCTTTTTTTGTTGTTACTGGAAATTTAATAGATTAAAGGCTGTGAAGAAACAATCAATTCAAGGAAATGAGCAATGAAAGTACTGTCAGTCATACAATTACCAAAGCAGGATGGCCTGTATTTAGCGCCATCCTCAGACTCTCTGAAAATGCTCCAGCACATAAATCAATGATGTATTACTTGGAAATTAAAAAAACTGCGAAGAAATATCCTGGAACAAGAAAAAGAACTGTCTAAGAAGCGACCTGGATTTAAAAGATGTTCTGAAGAAAATCATGGCTTTCCTGTGCAGAAGTTTGAAACAACATATAACCTCCTATAACAGACACAAGTGGAAAAAACTTGCTGCGGTTGTCTCAAACAGCAGCATATGGCGATCAACAGTAACAATGAAAGCCGAAAATGCAAAGAAAATGAAGAGGAAATCAGTGGAGCTCAGACAACAGCTTTTTTACAATTGCAACTGTTATTTGGGATACTTTACCACGTTATCGTTTCTAAAACTCTGTAAGTTAAAATATGAGTAATCAAAACTGACAGTTCACAGGTATCTTGTTCTGAAAAAATACTTTACAAACATTTTCGAAATATTTTTTGTCAAATATCTATTTTTGTTATTGACGGACTTAGCTCACTAACAGTCAACAATGGTACTTGAGTGGTTAAGCGACAATGGTATAATGGATGAAAAAATGAAAAACGGATGCATTGATGAATGGATGTATGGATGCACAGATGGTGGATGGATGCATGCATGGATGGACGCATGGATGGATGAATGAATACATGGATGGATGAATGGATGCGTGGATGTATGGATGCATGGATGGATGCATGGATGGGTGCATGGATGGAAGCATGGATGGAAGCATGGATGGAAGCATGGATGGAAGCATGGATGGAAGCATGGATGGATAAAAGGGTGGATGGCTCAATACATGCGTTGATGGTGAAATGAATGATAGAAATCTCAAAATAGCAATGGCAGACCGTAGTGTTCGACCATAAAATATGAAAAGAATTACGGAGACTCCCTTGATTTCCAAAAAATGACAGTACTGTGTCCTTGCACAGTGGAATCCACGACTCTTAAAAATAAAATAAACCTGAATAGGAAACCGTTATTAAAAACTTCATTTGTTTGGAATGTGAAGCTGTTGATTGTATTCTTGCAAACCTCTGGTAAAAAAGAAATAAANATGGTGGATGGATGCATGCATGGATGGACGCATGGATGGATGAATGAATACATGGATGGATGAATGAATGCGTGGATGTATGGATGCATGGATGGATGCATGGATGGATGCATGGATGGATGGATGCATGGATGGATGCATGGATGGATGCATGGATGGGTGCATGGATGGAAGCATGGATGGAAGCATGGATGGAAGCATGGATGGATGCATGGATGGAAGCATGGATGGATAAAAGGGTGGATGGCTCAATACATGCGTTGATGGTGAAATGAATGATAGAAATCTCAAAATAGCAATGGCAGACCGTAGTGTTCGACCATAAAATATGAAAAGAATTACGGAGACTCCCTTGATTTCCAAAAAATGACAGTACTGTGTCCTTGCACAGTGGAATCCACGACTCTTAAAAATAAAATAAACCTGAATAGGAAACCGTTATTAAAAACTTCATTTGTTTGGAATGTGAAGCTGTTGATTGTATTCTTGCAAACCTCTGGTAAAAAAGAAATAAACGATAAAAATATTCCTTGGACCGTAATTGTTAAGCAGCCTACAGGCCACTTTATAGCACCAAGAATCATGTCCATACCATAGAGACTGTAAAAGACCCCCCCACACACACACCCCAAACGTGTCACGAACACTAACGCTGGTATCCGTATAAAAAAATGTAAAAACTGCATGTTTAACATTACCTTTTATCAGTAGTTTTAACAATTTCGTTGAGTTCCTTCAAATACAGCATATTCCGAACCCCAATTTCGCTTGAGTTTGTAAACACGATACCAATATCTTTAGTCACTAAATTAAAATATGTGAGCCAGTCTATCTAAAAATGAGGTATAATAAACAGGGCGTTAATAGTATTGTTGTGCTAAAATTAATTATACTAATGCTGTCCACTTCCCATTAAAAATTCTACACTTGTACCATTTTTTTCAAGCAAACGTAACCAATAAATTACACAATAGCATAATAGTAAATATATACTCACTGAGCTCTTAATTGTGCTGGATAAAGAGGGTTAAAATAACAACCCTTATTTTACTTCGAACACAAAGTCTCCTGCCCAAAATATAATTGTTCTCAAAAAATCATGTCTGCTTCTCGTGACAATAATTTATGTTATTCAAAAGATCACTTAATAAAATTTTCTTTATTATTCCAGTCACAGTCTCGCACCTTATCATAAGGTAAACATCGTTCACATTCACTAAAAGTCGCTGTGTGAAATTAACGGTTCACTGGCCTGACCAGGCGCACAAGATGTAAAATACCCCATCTTAATTTTTTGGCACTTGGTACGCATAACTGTTCGCGATTTCAATCATCAAAAAGACTTTCCTTTCCCCCTAATATTCGACTTATTAGATACCTTAATAAAAAATATGACGATTTTTCGGTAAGGTATTGAGATAGAATTGGAATAAGTAAGTGTGGAGTTCTGGAGTCTTAAACGAAGCGTAAGGATCCGTGCCGAAGGAAGTAAACTTATTCAAGTAAACAGATCAAAGAGTTTGCTTTGAAGAGCTGCCGGAGCCTAAGGCTTCGTAAAGAAAGCAGAGTTAAATGGGAAAGTGAAGAGTAGACGTAAGGTGGCTCAGAAGCAGACTGTTACGATTATTCATTGCCTCGAAGATATATTGGTACATAGAATTATAAACCATATTTTAAAATTTTTGGTGATAAAGATCTTGTTCTAATTAAAAAGCAAAATGTCTCAAATTCACGATTCTTGAATCTCTGCGCGAAAATTAAAGGAATGTGAAACTTTATGGAGTGCAAAAATGAATGAGAATAAGTTAATAAAATGCCATGAAAATGCTCGGTTTATCAGCTAATTAGTTAAGCATAAAGTTTTCAAAAAGAAAGAAAAAGAAACAAAATAAAATTATGTTAAATAAAATATTTGAAGGAATTGAAAAGCGTTTTAGCTTATTCATTGCAAAATTTATCCTACATCAGCAGTTGCTAGCCAAGATATAGCTCCCTTATCTAGGTTAACTAGGCCATAGATTCCACATGGTAGTTTGGAGTGCGGGAAGTTTCGATAAAATCCTGTAAAATTAAGATATATTTGAAAATACCTTTAGCGTGTAGCGAAAAAAACATAAATCCTTTTAATTTATAAAATAAAGCAACTGTAAACGTAAGCGCAAAAGAACGCAATTTGCTTAGCCAAAGTATCATTATTGCCATTTGGCTTAAGTAAAATTCTCCCGTGTGCGGTCAGTACGCCGTAAACAATTTCCTTTTTTCCATCAAATGCGAAGTCTCCAACGCGTTTAATATTTTTTGACAATCGTGCTATTTTGCATGCTGTAAGGTAACTGTAAGCAAATTGACTTCCACTTATTGAAATACTCGCCAGTGATGCGGATTGTGACAAACTCGAGCACGAAACCGTTTATTCCAACATTCCTTCTTTCTCCCCCCAAAACCCGTTGTTTTTCTAGAAAGCACTTAACCCAACGGGAAAAAAATCTCCAAATTCGACTTTCCCAAAAAGTCGAAAAGAAATTTTTTCATAGCTACGGCAGATTCTACCTTTATATGGTTCCATGTTTCGGACTTTGAAATCAAAACTTAAAAGAAAGATAGCGAACGCTTAAACGCGAATTCTGCGTGCGGCTCTCAACAGGTCCTCGAAAGACCACTCTACCAATAAAGAACTCTCTAGCAACATTTCTTCTATTACAATCTTAATACAACAACAACAACTCTACCAAAATTGCTGGTGCAGCATGAATGAACCGGCTCCAAAAGTCATATTATGGAACCCATCCTATGAAAAGCGATCACACGGACACCCATCGAAGACCTACAACGGCCAACTGACCAACTGACCAACTCATATTGGATATAGGCCTAACAAACTGCTTATTGCTATAAGTGACAATGGAAGGATGAAGAACATGGCATGGAAAGCAAAGTTAGCTCGACGTAACTGCATACATGGAAAGATAGGGGCCATAATGAAAATAAGGTCTTCATGATCTGTATTATGCTACCCCTGCCACCGTTTCTCTAGATTACCGTCCCGCCTGTTTGTTTCGTTCTTTTTTGTTTCTGTTTAGTCTTATTTTTTAACTATTTTGGATAACATCATGTATTAGGTTTTTACCATTTACCTTTGAACATTTGTATTTTTTTGTTAGTGGCGAATAAATACATACATACATACAAGTTATCACCATAAAAAATAATATTAAAACATACTTTTAAAAGTCTGTAGTAGGTTTAAANTTTGTTTCTGTTTAGTCTTATTTTTTAACTATTTTGGATAACATCATGTATTAGGTTTTTACCATTTACCTTTGAACATTTGTATTTTTTTGTTAGTGGCGAATAAATACATACATACATACAAGTTATCACCATAAAAAATAATATTAAAACATACTTTTAAAAGTCTGTAGTAGGTTTAAAAATTTCTCATCTCATCTTTATTAGGTATATTTCCCAATCCAGGCTCAAAAGCTCATGAGGTCACTCAGAAAAATCTGTGAGATCATAAGGCACCCTTTCAGTCATGAAGGCAGCTCTACTTTTTACAGATTTACCGGGTTTAAGCTCTTTAAAAGTCTCAAAAGGAAATGTTCCTCTTTAATAACAACAGTATTTTTCCAATTATACTACTGAAGCTTCAAATTTTATTTCCTGCACATTAGGCATAAAACGTATCCTTATTGTTATCTAAGTACTTGGTACAGCAATCGAGATTCGCTTTGCGTTATGGTAGACTAGATCAAAATTGAAACGTTACACAGTAATTTTTCTTTTACTAGTAATAGCTCCTAAATTTTTTAATATTTGAATTGGTTTTCTTAAAGTTGTTTTTTTAAATACAATGGCTTTTATCATTTTTACTTCATCCAGTGAATGCTCCTACACTAGGGCTTCTCTCCACTATGATGCTTAACATCTACTGGTAAAATTACGATTAACTATAAGTAACTGATCTATTACCACCAAACAAGTAGAAAGCCAGGTGAGACACCAATAATAGTTTAGGGTACTTGCCTCGGTAACGAGCTACCAACTGATATTCAGCTTGTATTCTTTTTCAACTCTTTCAAAGAAAATATTTAATATTTTTTTAATAATTCCCTTGTGTCTTTAGTCCCTTTTTAAAGACAATTTCTTTAATAAATCGGCCGTGCCTTGTTCAAGGTAGCAACGCAATTGTACTGGTACGAATAACCAAATTATTTTCAAAAAAATCCTTTTCCCGCATCCTACGGCTCGGGCTATTTCTTTCCTCACGCCCTTCTCATTCACAAAACTGATGAAGAGCGTATTGGTTCAGTTTTTAAGACCAAAATTTGTCTCACATTTGTACATCTGATTGTGCGAGGATGGATGGTTCTTTTCCTTTTATCTATTACTTAAAACAATGGGTAAAGTACTAGCAACACAGCAGTTTACGTAAGTGTATATGTAACATTTCTCCAAGCACGTTTTTTGCGTGCAAGTTCTGTAGAAATACAGCACAGACAGACTGCGAAGCTCACAAAATAAAAAAACGGCGCAAATGTACCACAACTGTAGCAGATTGGAGTACACCAAGGTCTCAAGGTCTTCTAAAATAAGAGCTACGTAGGGCATGTAAGAACATGTATAGTGCCTCCTAGTCTGCAAAAAGACG
>RDPX01000030.1:257101-285949 GCA_003991215.1 Morbakka virulenta
TGACAAAGCAATTTGTGATCCCTCGTGCAGGCGGCTCTCTTATAAACATATAGAGGTGTATAAGAGAGAGAGGGAAAGAGAGAGAGAGAGAGAGAGAGAGAGAGAGAGAGAGAGAGAGAGAGTATGTATGTATGCATGCTTGTATGTATGCTTGTATGTATGTAGCTTTAAATTAGAAAATGTATACACAATGGGATTTAAATATAGAAAAATACACAAACTTTTAAAACACATCAGGAAGTTTAAAGACAATAAAGACCGAATGTTCCTTACGATAGATTATTGAAAAGAAGGCAACCCCGTACGAATGTGGATCAAGAAAGTGTGACTGCCCCTGTCCAAAAACGTGGGTATTGTCAGGGCAGAGCCTTTCGGTCACTTTAATAAACAAGACGAATTTATCTGTAAGTGCAACCTCTTAAAACATGATTATACTGAAAAATGTTTCATTGATATTGATACATTTAACGACAAATGTATTTAGCAATGGCAACGAACCTCTCCGTTTTCACATTTTTGAAATATTGCGCCAATCGAGGGTAAAGTTTGGAGTGGACATGTGTGGACAATATTTGTGATTCAGTGGCACACTGTTGTAAATCATAAATATGAGTCCTTACAAAGGCTGGCATCATACAACCAACGAATTCTACACTGTATTGCGGTTGAATTAAAAGATCGCGGGAAAAAATACGTACCGACCATTTCGGTGGTACACGGATCAATTGGTTATGCGATGGGGCCTACTTCACCCATGGAATATGATCTGAAAAAACTCTTCAAGGCAGGTAGCAGAAGTCCGGATGGCTCGGAGAGGATTAAGCAAGTAATACAGTTATCTTCTTGTATTTATTTCTGTGTAACGTGAAATAAGCGTAGGGAAGACACTTAAAGATCATATCCGCAAGCATCCCGAGCGTTATCTTCAAATACACATTATCAAAAGATCCCATCAAATTTCTCGATGTTTTAATTTCGTAAAATATTTCTAACCAGAACCCCAATCCTTTACATTGCTTATGGTTATGTAACAGTTGCTCGTTGTGTAAGTCAATTTTCCAATGCAGCTATCGGTCAAAGGAAAGTAGCGCTGTGTACATTCGATGTTATTACAAAAAATCTGAAAATCATTTTTTTAGTTCAGGCCAGGTCTTATGACCCAGCCCCGATAACGTCTTCCTTATTTCCAAGAAAATATTTTTAAAGCAACGGAAATAGAGGAAGAAATACCATACGTTACAAATTATATAACTTAATTGTCATGTTACATTTTTTATCAGACGCTAATCCGCATGATTACATCACATTTATAACATTTAACTGGCTAATATTACAAATGTATAAATAAACGTTAGCATTCAATTCACCTTTGCTAGTCTTGTCTCCAGCTTAAAAGTTTCATCAATTAGCTTTGTGTCAACAGTTGAGTTTTCATTGAGCATTTGAAATAAGCGGACCATCATTTGTTTGTAAAGCTTTCGTATCTATTGAGTGGAAAAAAAAATCAATAACCAACTGTCCGAGGATGACGGACAGCAAAGTATGATTAAATCCTCTGTGATTCACTTAGTCTAAAATTTGAACTTATTTCTCTTAACCACTGTTTAAATGAATTACCCATTGTAACACTGATCTGTGCCCAGCTATTTCTTAATCCCCGGTGCTCCTTTTAGATAAGAGAACCAAAACTTCAATCATAGTAAATTGAGAGTAGGATTGTTCAACCAATCAAAATAAGAACCATAATAATACTGATAAAAATAAGTAATAGTAAAACTAGTAATAATAATAATAATAATAATAATAATAATAATAATAATAATAACAATTATAGTATTGGTTAGGGTTTTAAAAGGCGAGAAAATGGCTCAAAAAATTAAGTAAAAATATCAACAGGTGATCTCCAAAAGAAACCTATTCTAGGAACTGGCAAAATCCTTGAAATGAAAAGCATAGCCGTCAGGGCTTTTAGTCACATTTAAAAACATGCTTAGCAGTTTTTTCGGAAAAACAATGGTCTGAGTGAAAACCAGTAACAAAAATAATCATATTAATATTAGTAACAATAATAATAGTAATAACAATAATAGTAATAATAATAGTAATAGCAGTAAAAAGTAAAAAGCTGATACACAATAGGTCAGACAATTCATTGTGTAGAATGTGTGAAGAAAGAGTCAAGAACATCCATCACATTGTTTGCGAGTGTAAAAAAACTTGCCTAACGGGAATATGCGAGGAGACATAATAATGTGCCACGAACAATAGACTGAAAACTCTATGAAGAATATGCTTTTGAAAAAGCTGAAAAATGGTATCAGTATAATTCAAAAGGAATTATGGAAAACGAATCTGTTAAGGTTCTTTGGGACTTAAACATGCAGGGTGATAAACTCAATGAGACCAGAGTCCGTAGGCCAGAAATTGTAGTTGTAAATCAAAGTGATAAAATTTGTGTTATTTTTGATGTTGAGATCCCGGCTGACTGTGGAGTATATGACAAAGTACAGGGAAAAATTGAAAAATACCAAAACTTGAAAGGGGAAATTAGGATAATGTAGAAAATTTAAAATGTTACAGCTATTTCAATAGCTGTTGGGGCAGTATATCTAAAGGCTTTATGTCTTAAGTGGGAAATCTGGAAATAGACGTAAAGGTTTGCTTCATAATAGACATCATTGCTTGTGATTTCTAGAACATTATGGAAAGTGCTATAAACCTAACGGGAGGCAATATTGGCTGCCTTTAGTCATTTGCTATGACTCGCCAATCAGCTTTATATATAACGGTAATTCCATCAGCCAGTGCCTAAAGTCACTTAAGAAAAAAAAGAATAATGATAATAGATTAGAGAAATCTCGTTGATGCAAAACACCGAAAAAGCATTACCACTGACATTGAGTGAGCGACAAATATATGACGATGATAATAATAATAATAATAATAATAATAATAATAATTCACATGGAGATTTCCAATGACTATGACCTATCTTGACAGAGCAATGGTACAATCTACAGCCAGAAGGCGTTATTGAAAATGATATCATTCGGGTACCATTAGACTGTGTTAAAGAAACACAGCTAATGAAATCGGCTTGGGGGGATTAGGCATCGCAGTCGAGTTAAAATAAAAAAAGGATGCTCTTTATCGAGATAGCTATGCCAGAAGATACAGGGATGGAAAAAAAGGAACGAAACAAAGTCCTAAATGAGAAGATTATGAATAAATGTGTCATTTCAGTTGTATTTTGTGCACCAGAATGTAACACAAAAGTAGTAGATTAGCACTTCGACAAAATTGGAATCAAGATGTGCACTGAAGTTATGCAGAAAATGAAGTCGTTAGAACTGCAAGACGATGGAGAGGGTTCTGGAAACCAGAGGCTATTGTAGTTGTTGTGGCTTGGTTTTGCGAGGAACTTACCAGGTATTTTGGCCTGTGGGAAAAAGATGCCAATAAAAAAAAATAATTGAGAGGCATATTTCAGGGAGATTTACTATCATCATTCACTTTTACCACTGTCTTTCATTATTGCCTTGATTCCTATGTCCATGATCTTGAGAAAAGTAACATATATTTATGTGTGTAAGAGTGGAATGGAAATAAATCATCTATTGTTTATGGATGACCCAAATTATATAGAAAGAGTGAAACAGGCATGGAGTTGTTGATACAGATAGTGGATATGTTTGGTAATGGCATTGGAAAGGGAATTTGGTGTAGTGAAATGTGCAATGATGGTTGATAACAAGGAATAAATTGGCAAGGTCAGATGACATTATTTTACTTGAGGAGAGTGTGATTAAAGGATTAGCAGAGGGATATGCCTATAGGTACCTAGGTGTTTTAGAAACAGAGGAAGTGAAATAAGTGCAGATGAAGAATATAATGAAGAAGAAATATAGAAGACGGGTTAGAAAAGTTCTGCAGTCTAAATTAAATGGTGAAAACATAATCGAAGCTATCAATACTTGTGCTGTATCTCTTCTAAGGCACTCTGCACCATATCTTAAGAAGAGGTAAGGGAGATGGATAGAATGGGATCGTAATTTGGTAGAAGCAACGTATGAGAATTATATTCATCCAATAAAACGTGTTTACACTCATCACATATAAGAAACAAGATTAAAATAAATGTAACCTCTCATATGGAGTTCAAATAAACAAAAGGAACTCTGTGTGATGGAGGCGCATGGAAGACAATGACTATGAAGAGCGCATTACACCCGAGACAGCGTATATTGTTTGTGTATTCAAAGGAAACAAGGAGGTAGAGGACCAATTGGAATAAAAGACTATATGGTGCTTGCCATTTTGGAATTGAAAAACTATGTCAACGAAAGGCATGACAAATAGACCGAAAGTGCAAGGGGAAGTGAAATATTATGACAAGGGAATATTGAAACTAAGAAAATGTGGCTGGTAGAACCAAGGAAGTCCGTTTGAAAGGAAAACGCTACATGGTAATATCCTTAAGAAACAGAAGGCATGAAAAGCATTGATATGTGGCTATGGCTAAGAGAAGGTACATTACAAAAGTTTATTAACAGCAGCCCAAGACCAAGCATTACGAACGAATATCATCAAGAGTAAAATAAATAAGACTAATGACTGGAGCTTGTGCAGGTTGTGTAAGAAGACAGATGGAACAGTGACAAATATTAGTAATTAATGCAGTAAACTGGCACAGTTGGAATACAAGGCAATGTACGACAAGGTGGCGAAAGCAATGCATTGCGAACTTTGTAGGAAAAATGACTTACAGCATGAAAAAAATAGCTGCGATCACAATCTACAAAATGTAGTTAAAATGATACATGTAACACCTTGTAAGACTTTACAATCCAAACGGATCATTATATGACAGCAAATAAAGCAGACATTGTATTAGTGAATATGGCTAATCAAATCTGTCAGCTCATTTACGTAGCGTGCCCTGGAGATAAAAGTATGAATAGCAAGGAAGATGAAAAAAATTTTAAATATCAGGACTTAACCAGAACTCCGCAAGCATATGTAAGTATACAAGTATATTTATACATATTCAAAATGATATATACATATATATACACACATAATATGTATATGGAATATGTATATTGCTCTCCTATATGCATTGAACACTTTTTGATACGAATACACAAAATTACACAAATATATGTATATATATATATAATTTTAGGGATTGTTAACCTGTATAAATATTCGTTATAAATAAAAAAGGTTAAAATTCGATCAGTTGATGATCTTCAAAGATTTGCTCTGCCCATCATACATTTGGGAGTACTTCTGATTCCATCAGAAATTGTTCCAATGATCGGTTGCAAATAAAGACCAACTGGTATCTAGACCAAAAGCCGTTTCTTGTTGAACACACTTTTTCATTAATTGTCCAACAGCTAAATCCATAAATGGTTTAGGTATTGTGCAGGATTATCACCAACAAGAAGTCTTAGAAAGGAACATATTGCAATCATAAAATTGGAAAAGACACCAAACCTGACTTTATTACATTTTTGAAGGCAACAGGAGCTTTTTTTTTTTGCTACAGGAAGATGCATGCAACTAGGTTGTGCTGAAACTATTCACATCACACCAAAAAATACTGTTCTGGGTCATTGCAGGTGGTAATTTTTTACCATCATATCATGCACCTGCAAATGTGATGGGTGTTTTTTAAGGCAATGGTGATAACGAATGGCAATTGATCTACCTACAATTTTGACTGCCATATACCCCCATTTGTGGATTATCTTAACAGAAACTAGACTACTCCTTATCTTTTTTGTAACAAAAAAAAAGAAATGGATGCCTGACAATTCTGTGCTAGTGAATATTTACTAAATACGTCTTCCTCCAAACTGATGGCAAAACAGTAAATCACAATGCATTTGAAATAATTTGTAATGGAATAAATACTGTAAACAAGAAAATAATCATTGGTGAGCCTGCTTTGGAAGTCATTTTAATGATTATCTGAAACATCTTATTCTATGGCTATTTGTATCAGACTTATTCATTTATTAACATAAAATGGTCATTCGCAACGAATTTATAAAATATATTTCTATTAAGGGCTTCTTACTCTACTGTTGGTGGTGAGTTATGTTTTCCCACAATGCAGCACTAGAAAGACAGACAAGGAAGGAAACTGAGTATTCTGTGCTTGAGAGAATTACAGCTGATGGCTGCATATACTACTTCCTTTTCTCAGACAAGCAGTCTTCTTCTTCGTACAGTAAAAAAGCCTCTTAATTCTAACTAGAAAACCAGGAAAAAACAGCTACACATTGCCACAAGATTCAACCAAATGCTGTCAAAAATAGCACACTGGCAATAATAACTGTTGTCTGCAAAGCGTGCCCTCGGGCACCTATTATTATTTTTGAAATGCAATATGAAAGATATTCCATTTAACGTAAATGAAACAAATTCATTTAACGGGCAACACAGAAAAGTCTCATGCACCGTCGAACCCCATAGCTTAATAGGTATCAGATTATTAAGTGTAGCCCACAAAAGAATTCGATTGCACAATCCAGTCAGGAAAACTACGTTCTCGGGTCTTCAAGTTTTATGGTTAGAGTATCGGATAGGTCAAGATAGCTTGTGAAAAAATATATGTACTTGCTTGGTCATTTATATTTCTGTTCATGCCAATAATGACATATTTGATATGGCAACGAACATAATCCAGGTGTTGACTGAGTGTGATTTCAAGAAAGCTAGGCCATATAACTATCTTTAAAGTTCTTCCTTGATAGAATGTATGCCACATTTTTTATATCTTTTCTATTTCGATTTAGACATACGAAACCTGTTTTCTCAAACAAAAAGGATTTGGGAGGGCTTCATCCTGTATAAAGATGACATCAACAACTTCACTTCCCTTCAAAATTTCAAAATACTACCTACACCACACAACCTGAGTTATTATAACCACTACTTCGAAATTTTAAAATACTACCTGAAATTCTACAACAGTGTTATATTTATGCCATACGATTTTTTTACCCTAGCAAAGGCTATTTATGATCGTAGAGTCTTCAAACACATTTAATACATTTTATTGCGTTTCTTGACAGGTGGATTATTCTGTTGCTCCATAATTATCGAGGGGTGTACGAATATGAATTAAAAAAAGAAAAAGCTGTAATATTTTCTATACAGCTGTCAGATCATGACAGGCGATTTACAACAAATTAAATCAGAAACACTAAGACCAGAATATGGGGGACTTGTGGCGATAGTAACCAGATGTACATGATAAATGGATGGTATGTCCACGTAGTTTGGACCCTCGCGTAATGCATGAGATGGAAATGTATGCTTTGTGTGAGAAAATACCATAAGCCTAAATGTACTTTATGAAAGAAACATTAAAATTAACACTTTGCTGTCACGTTTGGAAAATTTAACGGCAGGGTAAAGGTATCCTGCAGACAATGAAGGTCAATATATTCGTTTCTGGGTACAAAATTTCTAGGTACAAAATCGTCAATATTGATAGTCAAAAAAGACCGTCACTGGCAACACAATATGTATTTGCACTATCTTCATCCTTACCTTAATCAATCGCTTGGTGTTTTGGAAATAGTCTCCTTTGGAAACCAGGGGTAAATCTGCTTGATTTACCTAAAAAATACAACGAAAAAGACTACCTTAAATTACTTCCGTAACAGGACTACAATTAACACAATTCGGACTAAATTGTTCAAAATAAAACGTGTTGTTCAGGAGGTAAAACAGATTTTGGCTTGGTTGTCTTAATTTAATTAAAAATAACAAACAAATGACAATTATAACATAAAAAAATCTTTATCCATTCGGTCTCGACGTTTTATCTATCCTTACTGACATAATCATGAAAATGAGATAAAACAGCAAATTACATTCTGTCACTGTACGCTGTTTGGTAGCGAGAAACTCTGGCTTTACTAACTTCATAGCCAGGGTGTTACCCCCTATGGTATTTTACTTATCCTGCAATTAGTTCCCATACCTTTTATAAACGTAACTACAATTTCAAGAAAAAGTACAGATGTTGTACAGTACTGTAGTAGAAATGTCTGACAAGGCAATTTGCAATCTCTCGTTCAGGCTGTCGTACAAAGGAACTTGAAATTAACATTATTATAGTCGATATTACTGATCACAAAGCTTATAGAAACATAAAAAATTAGCTTTGATAATTAAAAAGTTATTTCGGGTAGCTGCCTGCGATCTAGGGAACCCCATCTCTCCACAACAAGGAACTACAAGTAAATGACTACAAGTAAAATTGGAGCTGTGCCTAACAGAACTATTTTCGGTGCATGTGCAACGTTCAGCATTATCTCAATGTCCTCTACTTACCCTCTGAATTTTCTTGTGGTAGTTTCCAATGCATTTACAACCACGGGTATTTTTCAGCTTCCTTCATCCTCAAAAGTTAGGCGATTTCGTCTCATAATAGTCTATATTTATTGATTTTCTTTATACCATTGAGAGATGCAATCGCTCCACTTTAGAAGATGAAAAAAGTTGAAATAATACCTGTTATCATTATTACTGTTGTTATAACTATCATCGTGTGATTACACACCATCTTGTGACGGATGGGTGAAAAACCTACATTCAGAGCCTAGAAACAAGCCAAGTACGTTGAATGCAGGCACATGTACTGTAGCCAAAAAATGAAATGAATAGAAAACCACAAAAAATGGCAACATCACTTTAACCTTACAAGCGCCACCCCACAATCACCGAGGAAAGGCAATTTGCTCAAGCGGTTGTTGTGTGACAACAACTCATGACCACAGCACACCCCACTTCTAGCCTGATGACTGATAATACATATAATGATGTCTTAGTATTAGCATTAAGTCGGGTATTGGAGCACTGAATTCAGACTGGATATTTGTTACTATCCTGTTTGGTGACAAAAACAACAATAAATCAAAAAGTTATTATTTGAATTCATTTAACACCAAAACAGTTTTTGGTAGACTTTCCATGAAGTTCCAGTGGCAACAATCCTCTTTTGGGCTCCAAGACTTTCCTTATGATCCTGACTTTGTTCAACAACGCTGTGGTCTGCATGGTTCAAATCTTCGTTCGGATTCCGATATGGTTTAATCTATTTTTCAATGACTTTGAAACTGTTCCCAAAGCCCCAATAACTATTCGAATAACAGTTAGCTTCTTGTTCCATTGAACGTTCAGTTCTCTTGCCAAATCTTGACATTTCTCTCTTTTTTTCTCTTTCTTTCATTTTAACTCTGTGATCTCCAGGTGTTGCAAAATTCACAATCTGAGAAGTATTTTTTTCTTTGTCAACAATTATGAGATCAGTCCCGTAGCAACTGACATTTTTCGTTTTTAAGGGCAGGCTCTGGTTTGTGTTCATACCATATGTCAGTATGTTTGAAATCTAGTTGCTTGCATTGTTCCCAATTGATTTTTGTTCCTACTCAGTCATGTCTCCTTTTGTATTCTTTTTGTGCAAGTTTCATGCAATCACAAATAATATGCATTACCATTTCTTCTTTTTGTCCACACATACGACAAAGACTATTTATAAATTATGAAATTGTTATTATTTCGTAAATATTATTTTGAATTGTATTTTAAGATCAAATACCAGGTCACAACCAGTGACCTAGACTGAACGAAATCGGAGGTTTTATTATTATTTCATTATTATTATTATTATTATTGTTATTATTGTTATTGTTGTTATTATCGTCATCATCATTATTATTATTATTATATTAGGAAGCTATTACAACAAGCTATTAAAGGCTTTCGATTTCCTCTACCTCTGCTCTCAAGTTAAGTGGACCTCTCTCAGAAACCTTGCAGTCTCAAACAGTGCTCTTTATTGTATTACTTTCAGTTATGCATCGTAGAATATTTTTTCAAAAGGGTTTCTACAGTCCTTGGACACAGCTCCTAGTGCCCCAATCACAACTGGAATAATTCCAACTTTCTTTAAATACCAAAGCCTAATGACCTCTTCTTTTTTTTCTAATTTCAATGATTTTTTTCTCCTTCACACGTTTATCGCCCGGCACTTCAAAGTCTATTATTATCGCTTCCTTCTTTATTTCATCGACAAACACAATACTTGGCTTTCTCTCAATAACATTCTGGTCACATTGGATCATAAAATTCTACAATATCTTATAGTTGTCATCTTCACTAGCTCCTTTAGGTGTTTTTCTAGGTCTGCCCTGCCACAAAATACCCAGTGAATAAATCTTGCCACATTGTCACGTCGGCGTTTATATTCCTGTTGAGTTAATTTGCTATATTCACTGATATATTTTTTTATTATTATTTTATTATTATTATTTATTATTATTATTATTATGCATTTTCATAAAGTTAGCTATTTGATACAATTGTTCACTGGGGCAAACAAAGGTTTCAAGAGACATTTTTACAAACAATAAATACTAAATAATACAAGATAAGCACATATAAGAATACAAAACACGATAATCAAAATTAGCAAAACAGCGAATTCAGTACAAAATCAGTATAGAAATATATGTTAAACTAGTATTAAAAATTTTCAAATTAAACGTTCGTATAAAAGGAAAGTATAAAATTTTCTAGAGAGGGCAGATAAAAAATTCTTTCAGAATTTAAAATTTATTATTTATTATATTATTTCAGAATTTTATTATTATTATTATTATTATTATTATTATTATTATTATGATGATGATGATGATGATGATGATGATGATGATGATGATGATGGGTATTCCATTACACGGCAAAGCCGGTTTTGAGGCTGAAAGCTGGTCTTTTCCAAAGACCTGAGGTATCCAGGCCTTCACTTCCATCTCTTTTCTACTCCTTTCTCTCCAATACCTTTCGCAGGATGTGTGCTGTTCCTAGGAGAGCTGACTTTTGAATAGTTTTAAAAGTCAGCTCTGAGCATGGCCAAAAAGGATGACAGTCGCTCTGTAATTGTCCCCAGTGCACAGATGATGATCCGCACAACAGTTTTCCTCACTTTATTATTACTATTATTATTATTATTATTATTATTATTATTATTATTATTATTGCAAATAGTACCATTACTACTACTTGTTTTATTTCCATACCTAACAATTTCCAAGCTCTACTACACAAGAAGGGTTTAATTGGACAAAGAATAAAAGCTTAACTTAATGAGAAAAAACTGTTCTTTTGAAAGAAGACTTACATTCAGGTAAGTCATAAGGTTCTGTGTGCATGGAAAACGCTATTTTTGACGGTTTGAGAGTTCCTATGGTTAAAAGTCGCGCAAGGCATAACGCCACGTTGCGTGAAAAAAAAAGGCAGGAGAGAAGATCAAGCCACAAATAAAAGATAATGTTAAATTAAAGATTTGTTTCTGGACCAAAATCTTTGAAATTCTATCAGAAACCAGAGAGATAAAATTCTCTAAAACGAGAATAAAACAATGGTAGGTCAAGTATTTTGTCAAGAATTATCAATAAATAATGACGTCAATGTATCAACATACAGTTTTTAAAGAAGCAACTTTAATTATACTCCCGACACAGCTCAAACATTGTTTGTAGGGCATATAGCCAAGAAAAACAACAAACAAACAACCTGTCTGATTTCTATTTTTGTTTACGGATTTCAATGAATAACGATTTGAACTATTAAAACCAAAGTGTAATATATGTTTGCAAGCTGGCCAGGTGGCCGTGACGTCACAGGAAAAGGTTTTCGGAAAATCGCTAATTTAATTACACCATAGGAAACCTATACAAAAACTGAACCAATTGTTATTTTTTAAAAATCGCATATCACTAATAAAATCGAGTCATTCTACCGTAAAGATTCGGATCAGTAACATGTTGGAAGTTCTTTAACGTAGCATTCTCAGAGAGGAATTCTCAAAATTTATGCTTCAGTTCTTCCCTTTTGGGGTTCTAAGATAAAGAAATATAAAATTTTTGATATAAAATGACAAGGGTAAATACTTGTCGCTTCTTTTCTCCCTTTGAAACCACTGTTCCTATTGTTGTTCTTTATCAGGGTGGGGCATCTAAAAAGAAAGTACGCTTATTTCTGTTGACTTGGGCATCCTTTCAACCTCTGTTTACTTTAAATTCATTACCAAACTAATTGTTTATGACTGAACAACAAACGATGATTTTAGACACACCACTCATTTTGTAGATTATATTAATTCGGGAATAAGATTTCATCGGAAAAATAACCATTAAAAGTATCATCTCCTTTCGACATTGAGTTCTACTCACAATCAGCAGCATAAAAATCGATTTTACAATTTCTTTATACATACTGTAAAATGACAGTTTTTGAAAAGCACTTAAGTGACAAAGCCATATGAGGAGATTATGGGTTTTGTCAAAGCAAGGTGGCCAGCTTTCTGCAGCCTCCGTCTTTCCCTTATATATACCATTTCCTTTTATCTTTTGTAAACAAATACAGTACACTATTTCTTATTTCTTGTACTTTTTGTGTTTCTAAAGTAGGCTACTTACTTTACGCGTGTTAATATTTGTAGTAATATCGCGAATACTATTTTTCATATTTTTGCTTATCATTTTGTAATCCCCTTCAATGGTCCTCATCTTATAATTACCAACAAACAAAACCATCACCGTCAATTAATGTGTATTGGTCCTGTACCTTGGTGTTTGAGACGTTTTCATTATGACAAGTATATTATCTGGTGCAAGGAAGTCACCGAGGGAAAGTCCACCAATGTACTAAATATCCATTTTCCCCACGAAGTAAATAAAAACCTCGGCTTTAAAAAATATATTTATTATTGGTCCCTTTTTTTTAAGTCGTTAAGTGACACAGCAATGATATTTGCCTTGCGGTTTCGATATCTGCATTGCGGTTTCGATATTTGCCTTGCGGTTTCGATATTTGCTTTGCACTTTACCTCAAGGATTTTATAGATTGAACCGCTAATCCGTTGATTATTTCTTTTTGTTGTGAACGTATTATCTTCTGATTTCTCACAAGCTATTTCGCGACTGTTGGTCAAGTTTTGCAATGAAATTCAAGACTTGCTCTGAATATTTAACATTCTTTTTGTCCGCCTTATGTGAGGTCAACTGCTATTCCGTTCTTTCATTCAAAACAACAAAATAATGCCACATTTATCTTAAATACCCTCAACTAACCGCGTTTAAACTGAGTGCTCTATTCCCCATGGACCATATAAAAGAACAAGATGTATTATGTAAACAATAGATGCCTTCTTTTTCTTCTTCTTCTTTTCAGCAGTCTTCGCGGTTCACATTCAATTTCTCAAATGCTGCTGCTTCTGCCGCCACGTAAATGTATTTTGTGAGAGTTTTCCAAGTATTTCTATCAGATGCAATATGTTTCAATGTTTCCAGATCATTCAACGACTTTAATTCATTCAATTCAGGAAATGTTTGTGATATCGATTCGCTGTGGGATTTCGCAGTTTTGATATCATTGTCTAATGATGTTGGTAATGTAATCTTTTGTCTTCCACGAAACTTGTTCGATTCAGAAGGCGAAAAGTAGTATTTCATTGCCATCTGTGCAGGTGTATTTTCTGGCAGCCGGAGTATGTGACCAAAAAGTCTCCATCGCGCTGATATGATGTCCAAGATGATAGGTTTTTCCTTCGTAACTTCATACAGTTTCTTGCTTTTAATGATAGCAGGATAGACAACATTGAGAACATTTCGAAGTTGTTGTCTGTGAAAAGCGTTCATGCTTTCTTCGTCACTTTTCGTCAAACCCCATGTTCCGCAGTTGTAAAGCAGAATCGATTTAACCACAGCTTTATAAACACGAATCTTCAGTTCGATGGGTATCTTGCTTTTGTTGAACCAGAGACTTTTCAATTTTTGTAGACTGGTTGTGGCGAGAATTTTTCTGTTTAACAGGTCTTCTTGTGTCCCTAATTTCGAACCCAACTTTTTTGCATGTCGCCAACTTTCATCACCTTCGCATGTGCTGGGAATACGTTTTGATGTCGTGTGTTCTGTCTTATCTTCATTTACCATTAGGTTATCAGCAGCTAAAGTATCTTTAATTATCCTATCGAACCTTTTTTTTTCTACGATGTCATCAGTAATGTGATCAAAGTCATCAGCGTATATAATTTCACTGAAGGGTATTCGTGATGTACTTGATTTCGTGTACGAGTGTTCATTCAAATAGCGTTATCGTGTTGGTGTAGTATACTTCTAACAGTTCTCAGTGAGTTTTCAAAGTAGATATTGAACAAAATACCGCTGATCCCACCACCCTGTGGACTTCCAATATTGCTAATAAATGGAATCGGGGAAACATCTTTCATCTTTATCTCGAGTGTGGTGTGTGCTAGAAGGAGTCGCAACATTCGATGTTCATCACTATCAACTATGTTTTCAAGAATCATTAGCAGTTTCTCTCGATATATGGTGTCGAAAGCTGAGCTCATATCTATTCCTGTGATGAATATTTTCTCCTGATACTTTTCAATTCTCGCGACCAGCCATCTATGTGACCACACGGCATCAGATGTACTACGTTTTGGTCTGTACGCACTTTGATTGGGAGATAAGTAATCATCCACTTTATCTTTGATTCGATTCCTAGCAATATTCGACATTGTCTTTCGTATTGTTGGAAGCAGAATTACGGGTCGTAAATTTTTAGATGCCTGCATTGCCTAAAAAACTGACCCCGATTTAAGACATGACCTATTGCAGTCTGCTCAAATACTTTTAAAGTAAAAAGTTTGGAGCAGGCTGCAAAAGTTTAAATTTTTTTATCCTGTGTTTCCTATGGACCATATTCGCAGAGCAACGCTAATACCTCTGGGGATTTCGATATTTTTTCCTTACAGATAGCAGAAGGAAGTAGTTGAAATCACAAGCGTCTGAGTTTCAAGAAAACCTTAAACTGACACCAAATTGAAGACCATCTTTGGCTTTGGCTCAGGTGGTGTTGCAAGCCATTTCATCAAACATGCATTTCTACCTCTCTCTCTCTATTATCTATGTCGGATTTCTAATTTGTTAGTTGTCTTGGTAATATTTCCTGCAACCTGATAAATCATACATATAGCTCCATCTTCAAAATCCAGTTACGTGTTCAGCGGCATTTTCTATCAGTGCACTGATATGGGTGCCCAAAATCCGGTGCACAAAAACGATCAATTTCAATGGTTAAATGTCATTTGTGTACAAAACACTACTAATCTTTCTGTTGCAGCTATTTTGGTGACGACAACATTGTTTATCTATGAAAATACCCTCGTTTCCTTGCTGAAATGAATATGTAAATCACATGTGGAACTAAATATTGTTGTGATCTACCAACTTTAAATTAAAAAGAGAACATGGTCATTGACTCGAAAGTATTGCGTACCCACATACGAACTACCAGCCTGCCATTTAAAGCCACTGAATGGACTATTTCCTTTTCTGTATTGCTTACATCATGATCCCCATATTATTTTACGGCTGGCATTCTTAACTTATGTTCACACATGCCTGCAGTTCGTGACATAAAAAAATGAAGATCGTTTTTCAATTAACAGCTGTATTTAGGTTTTTCCTTCAGAAATAACGAATTTATTTTATTGACCTATTGAGTTTGTTTAATTTTAGCATTTTTTTTGTTTTAAATACTTTGTGTGGATAATTTAATTTTCTTTTAAAGGTCAACAATTGATTATTTTTCAGAGGCATCTCCAGTGAACCCCAACAGGGGTCTCAGAAGACCTCTGGACCCATTTGCCATGGCTACGAGCTATTTGTCTTGAAACTCACTTTGCAACCAATGTTTAGCAATATGATCCGTTACCCCAGAAAACCTCTTGATATGTCTTTGAAGTGGATAGACTGAAGATCGGTAGAAGACCCAACTTTTGCCTTACCTGCAGCTGGAAGTTTGTCTTAAAACCTCAGTTAGGATGAACTTGAGTCCAACAGGGATTTATATGTTGATCAGTATGACTTCTGTAATTTGCATTTGATTGTCTCTTGTTTACAGAACTGTACCAATGATTGGTATGTAACTACTGATAGAGGGAAATATACTGTCACGATTTTCATTTATCTAATAAGAACCTTGATACAATGGGCTATGGCGTTCTTGTGAAAGACCTGTTATTATGGAATCAATGGTATTAAACATAAGTAACTTAGCTCATACTTTCACAATCACAGGCAGCCTCCCAGGTTCATGGCGTTTACATCGATCTCGCTGAAATCAACTAAGGGGAACTTCAAGGTTCTTCCCATGGACAGCTTCTATTTTTGACCTACATTAATGACCTTCTTTTTGAATTTAGAAATGCAAGAGCGTTATCGTAAAATGATGATATCACAACTCCGCTCTCTTCTTATAATATGGGAAGAGATCGATGCTGTAGTCAATGCATGCCGTGCTAATTGTTTACGGGGTTACAAGCTTTTCTTCCATCTTGTTAAAAGCCGGGTCATTGTCATAGGAAACATTAGGAACATTGACACACGTGTGGCACTGATTTCTCATTTCCATGTACTAGTAAATCGAACGCCTATCGATCTTGTGAAGGAAACTAAATATTTTGGCCTTATGATTTACAATAACCTTAAATGCCAAGTCAAATAAAGTGTGCACAGAAGAAAAATCCAGAGATTTTGGACTTTTAGAGTATGGGAAACTCGAATACATGAAGGAAAACATATATTGTAGTATGATGGAACTTCACTTGAGTTACTGTTTGGGGGGTGTTATGGAGCAACTAAATTGAAAGCCCTGCAGGAATTGTTACAAGTAGGCCATTTGGCAAACCAAGAGCTCCTTCATTATAGCACCTTGACTGGCCGTATATTGGGGGGGGGGGGGTTAATCGGGAAACATGGACAATGCTTTATAAATCCTCAAATAAACTCACACCTGAAAATCTAGGTAACAGTTTCGCCATGTTATCTGATGTTCATACCTGGGTTTTACATAATACCAAATGCAGTTTTCCACTACCAAAAATGAAAATAGCTTACGACCAAAAGTCATTTGCGTTTCATGGAACTGATACATGGGATCAACTGGATCCAGACATAAAATTATTTCCATTAGCCGGGTCGTTTAAAATGTAACTAAAGCTTTTAACTGAGAATATTCGAGAAAAGCTGATCTACATTGCAATTACAATTGGGTTTTTTGGTAAACTGATTATGTCTAAATAAAATATGTAAAAAAAAATAAAATTAAATAACTAAAAAATGAATAAGATAAAAAATAAAATACAAGGGAGAATCAGGGATGCCATACATCAGTTTTCTTGGATTGGTTAAGATGAGAATGACAATGGAGAAGCTACCTATTTCTAATGACCTTACCTCACAACGGAAGATATAATTAAACGTTAATGCAACATTTTAGGAGGTTTTTTAAAACCTTTTTACCTTGGATTGTTTCAGACGGGCTCCGCTTTTAGTAGATTCTCATCTCTGTTTCACTTGTTTCATTTCCAAAGCAAAATTTACAGTGCCGGTTAAAAATTGTCAAGAATTTTATCAATGATAGACAATCCATTGAAAATTCTGATTAACCTCCAACTTGACTGGTGACGACAATGTTTTTTAATGACTCTTGATACTTATGCTGAATTCTTAATATCTTGCAACTATAAGAGAACGCTTTAAATCCTCGCATAATTCAGCTTTTTAGATATGTGACGACAATGTTTTTTAATGACTCTTGATACTTATGCTGAATTCTTAATATCTTGCAACTATAAGAGAACGCTTTAAATCCTCGCATAATTCAGCTTTTTAGATATGTGACGACAATGTTTTTTAATGACTCTTGATACTTATGCTGAATTCTTAATATCTTGCAACTATAAGAGAACGCTTTAAATCCTCGCATAATTCAGCTTTTTAGATATGTGACGACAATGTTTTTTAATGACTCTTGATACTTATGCTGAATTCTTAATATCTTGCAACTATAAGAGAACGCTTTAAATCCTCGCATAATTCAGCTTTTTAGATATGTGACGACAATGTTTTTTAATGACTCTTGATACTTATGCTGAATTCTTAATATCTTGCAACTATAAGAGAACGCTTTAAATCCTCGCATAATTCAGCTTTTTAGATATGTGACGACAATGTTTTTTAATGACTCTTGATACTTATGCTGAATTCTTAATATCTTGCAACTATAAGAGAACGCTTTAAATCCTCGCATAATTCAGCTTTTTAGATATGTGACGACAATGTTTTTTAATGACTCTTGATACTTATGCTGAATTCTTAATATCTTGCAACTATAAGAGAACGCTTTAAATCCTCGCATAATTCAGCTTTTTAGATATGTGACGACAATGTTTTTTAATGACTCTTGATACTTATGCTGAATTCTTAATATCTTGCAACTATAAGAGAACGCTTTAAATCCTCGCATAATTCAGCTTTTTAGATATGTTCTAAGCCTTTTTTAAAAGGCAAAATTTTAGTGGACTTAGAAAACCAACATTTATCTTTTTTGTTATTTCAATGGTTTTATTTTCACTATGCTGTTGTGCCAAAAGAATAAAATAAAGCTGCAGGTTAGTAAAAAACAGGTAGGGCAAAATTATAACCACGTCTGCGCAGAGTCAAAAACTTCTAAACCACTTGCCAATCTAGAATTTTGTGTGCCAACAATACTTCCCGTTCACCCATGCACCTGGTGCAAGGTCATCCAGCATATCTATCTTGCTTAGACGCAAGAGCATAACGTCGTGAAAACAAAGCTTCATAAAGTGGCAAAATAAAGTTGTATCACGGTGCTAACTTCCGTTCCAGTGTACTATTTGCTGTTTATCTAATTTTAGTTTCCATAAGTGAAACAAAAATGGTCTTAATAGCTGCCTTGNCGAATCTCTAATCTCTTGAATGGTAGAATTACTTCCAGGGACAGGGCTAAGGATCGAATCTCGAACCTCTTGAAGGGAAGAATTACTTCCAGGGACATGGCGAAGGATCGAATCTCGAACCTCTTGAATGGTAGAATTACTTCCAGGGACATGGCGAAGGATCGAATCTCGAACATCTTGTATGGTAGAAGTACGTCCAGGGACGTGGCTAAGGATCGAATCTCGAACATCTTGTATGGTAGAAGTACTTCTAGGGACGTGGCTAAGGATCGAATCTCGAACCTCTTGAGTGGTAGAAGTACTTCCAGGGACGTGGCTAAATTCGAATATTGAACCTCTTGTATGGTAATCTATTAATTTAACCACTTAGCCACTACTGCCTAAATATCCCTTAAAAGGCTAAAATTCACCATAGTGTTTTTCCCACGAGCCTCGTCCATTGTGTTAAGTGAGAAGAAATCAACAACAAAAAATCAGGGTGGTTATTATTATTAAATAGGATAAAGTGCGAGGGTAAAAAAGCTGCTTTTATGGTTAGAAAATAAAAATTTGAGATTTTATAACATGCACTTGTGATTAAGCTTGCAAATTGAAAGCCAGAAAAACTACATACTAATTCACAAAATAAAATTTAAAAAATCATCAGTTTTAGAATATGCGACCTAAAACAAACACTTCGCTTGCCCATCACATATGACAACTGCGCTAATTTCAATTCATTAACAATAGAAAATCCAACAAAATGTACAAAAACAAGAAAAACACCTGTATTAGCTAAAAAATAGATGCCGATTAAAAACACGTCTTATTGTAATCTGCTTCAAAACTTTTAAAATAAATTGAATTTTCTATTCAGACGTTGCAACACAATTTCTATGTAGATAAAACCAGATTAAAAATAATTAAGGACTTGTGTTGTGCAGTATCTTGTTCGCTTTCTATGAGACAGGGAATATTGATCGTGTCTGAGCTAAGTAATGGTTTTGCATTTATTCCATAGTATTGTTTATTTAATTTGAAGCCATTATATCTGATGCAGTGTACTGGTTCAAACTACTGGACACACATTGATAGCAGTTATTTATTTAGCTGAAGTGTATATATATATATACACTTCAGCTAAATAAATATCCTGTTTAAACATTAACAATAACAATAATAATAATAATAATAATAATAATAATAATAATAATAATNCTTTTTAGATATGTGACGACAATGTTTTTTAATGACTCTTGATACTTATGCTGAATTCTTAATATCTTGCAACTATAAGAGAACGCTTTAAATCCTCGCATAATTCAGCTTTTTAGATATGTGACGACAATGTTTTTTAATGACTCTTGATACTTATGCTGAATTCTTAATATCTTGCAACTATAAGAGAACGCTTTAAATCCTCGCATAATTCAGCTTTTTAGATATGTTCTAAGCCTTTTTTAAAAGGCAAAATTTTAGTGGACTTAGAAAACCAACATTTATCTTTTTTGTTATTTCAATGGTTTTATTTTCACTATGCTGTTGTGCCAAAAGAATAAAATAAAGCTGCAGGTTAGTAAAAAACAGGTAGGGCAAAATTATAACCACGTCTGCGCAGAGTCAAAAACTTCTAAACCACTTGCCAATCTAGAATTTTGTGTGCCAACAATACTTCCCGTTCACCCATGCACCTGGTGCAAGGTCATCCAGCATATCTATCTTGCTTAGACGCAAGAGCATAACGTCGTGAAAACAAAGCTTCATAAAGTGGCAAAATAAAGTTGTATCACGGTGCTAACTTCCGTTCCAGTGTACTATTTGCTGTTTATCTAATTTTAGTTTCCATAAGTGAAACAAAAATGGTCTTAATAGCTGCCTTGATTCATTAGGATGCAACACGTACCGACATTTTATTCACTGCTTTCTTCATAAGCAAGGTTGGAAGCTACTTCTGTGCAGAGGATTACTTTTCTTCTTCTTTTTTACTTTTTAAATCTTATTCTATATTACCTCTCTTAATTCGGTCTCCAAAAAACATGTGTACACATGTAGAATGGCACTTGTAAAGAAGAAATATATTGGGTGAAGTACTTCCAGGGACGTGGCTATGGATCGAATCTCGAACCTCTTGAATGGTAGAATTACTTCCAGGGACATGGCTAAGGATCGAATCTCGAACCTCTTGAATGGAAGAATTACTTCCAGGGACATGGCGAAGGATCGAATCTCGAACCTCTTGAATGGTAGAATTACTTCCAGGGACATGGCTAAGGATCGAATCTCGAACATCTTGTATGGTAGAAGTACGTCCAGGGACGTGGCTAAGGATCGAATCTCGAACATCTTGAGTGGTAGAAGTACTTCCAGGGACGTGGCTAAATTCGAATATTGAACCTCTTGTATGGTAATCTATTAATTTAACCACTTAGCCACTACTGCCTAAATATCCCTTAAAAGGCTAAAATTCACCATAGTGTTTTTCCCACGAGCCTCGTCCATTGTGTTAAGTGAGAAGAAATCAACAACAAAAAATCAGGGTGGTTATTATTATTAAATAGGATAAAGTGCGAGGGTAAAAAAGCTGCTTTTATGGTTAGAAAATAAAAATTTGAGATTTTATAACATGCACTTGTGATTAAGCTTGCAAATTGAAAGCCAGAAAAACTACATACTAATTCACAAAATAAAATTTAAAAAATCATCAGTTTTAGAATATGCGACCTAAAACAAACACTTCGCTTGCCCATCACATATGACAACTGCGCTAATTTCAATTCATTAACAATAGAAAATCCAACAAAATGTACAAAAACAAGAAAAACACCTGTATTAGCTAAAAAATAGATGCCGATTAAAAACACGTCTTATTGTAATCTGCTTCAAAACTTTTAAAATAAATTGAATTTTCTATTCAGACGTTGCAACACAATTTCTATGTAGATAAAACCAGATTAAAAATAATTAAGGACTTGTGTTGTGCAGTATCTTGTTCGCTTTCTATGAGACAGGGAATATTGATCGTGTCTGAGCTAAGTAATGGTTTTGCATTTATTCCATAGTATTGTTTATTTAATTTGAAGCCATTATATCTGATGCAGTGTACTGGTTCAAACTACTGGACACACATTGATAGCAGTTATTTATTTAGCTGAAGTGTATATATATATATACACTTCAGCTAAATAAATATCCTGTTTAAACATTAACAATAACAATAATAATAATAATAATAATAATAATAATAATAATAATAATAATAATATGAATATGAATATGAATAGTAATAACTTCTTTTTTTATTTTCCAACTATAATGTAAAACATCAAACATCTCAGTAACCGGCAGTTTACAATGGCTGATTACATACTTTCATGTCAAAAACAAATATTAAATACTTAATTACTCATTACAAGTAATTAACAATTAAGTCATATTTACAAATTTTCCTACTCAACGCTAGAGTTTTCAGGCATGTTGAATGCATTTTTTAGTTGTTAGTCAAATTTTCACCTTTTATACCAAGAGCACGCATTAATTATTCACCACGTATCCGCATTACATAAATATGATCATAAATGGAAGTATGCGCGTTGCCACAAGTAATCCACAAGCCAAGTTTCGCGGTGATAACTTGAAAATAAGACCCCTTCCGACCCTTTTTTCGGTAAATGAACACTCACTTCCAGGTACAGGATGGAACATAGATTTTCATTATCAGGATGTTTGTTTATTGCCTTGCGCTGGGCCTGCTGGCTCGCTTCGCTCGCCGTCAGGTCAATAATAATGACAGTAGTAATAATAATAATAATAATAATANTCCCTTAAAAGGCTAAAATTCACCATAGTGTTTTTCCCACGAGCCTCGTCCATTGTGTTAAGTGAGAAGAAATCAACAACAAAAAATCAGGGTGGTTATTATTATTAAATAGGATAAAGTGCGAGGGTAAAAAAGCTGCTTTTATGGTTAGAAAATAAAAATTTGAGATTTTATAACATGCACTTGTGATTAAGCTTGCAAATTGAAAGCCAGAAAAACTACATACTAATTCACAAAATAAAATTTAAAAAATCATCAGTTTTAGAATATGCGACCTAAAACAAACACTTCGCTTGCCCATCACATATGACAACTGCGCTAATTTCAATTCATTAACAATAGAAAATCCAACAAAATGTACAAAAACAAGAAAAACACCTGTATTAGCTAAAAAATAGATGCCGATTAAAAACACGTCTTATTGTAATCTGCTTCAAAACTTTTAAAATAAATTGAATTTTCTATTCAGACGTTGCAACACAATTTCTATGTAGATAAAACCAGATTAAAAATAATTAAGGACTTGTGTTGTGCAGTATCTTGTTCGCTTTCTATGAGACAGGGAATATTGATCGTGTCTGAGCTAAGTAATGGTTTTGCATTTATTCCATAGTATTGTTTATTTAATTTGAAGCCATTATATCTGATGCAGTGTACTGGTTCAAACTACTGGACACACATTGATAGCAGTTATTTATTTAGCTGAAGTGTATATATATATATATATATATATATATATACACTTCAGCTAAATAAATATCCTGTTTAAACATTAACAATAACAATAATAATAATAATAATAATAATATGAATATGAATAGTAATAACTTCTTTTTTTATTTTCCAACTATAATGTAAAACGTCAAACATCTCAGTAACCGGCAGTTTACAATGGCTGATTACATACTTTCGTGTCAAAAACAAATATTAAATACTTAATTACTCATTACAAGTAATTAACAATTAAGTCATATTTACAAATTTTCCTACTCAACGCTAGAGTTTTCAGGCATGTTGAATGCATTTTTTAGTTGTTAGTCAAATTTTCACCTTTTATACCAAGAGCACGCATTAATTATTCACCACGTATCCGCATTACATAAATATGATCATAAATGGAAGTATGCGCGTTGCCACAAGTAATCCACAAGCCAAGTTTCGCGGTGATAACTTGAAAATAAGACCCCTTCCGACCCTTTTTTCGGTAAATGAACACTCACTTCCAGGTACAGGATGGAACATAGATTTTCATTATCAGGATGTTTGTTTATTGCCTTGCGCTGGGCCTGCTGGCTCGCTTCGCTCGCCGTCAGGTCAATAATAATGACAGTAGTAATAATAATAATAATAATAATAATCTATTATTATTATTATTATTATTATTATTATTATTATTATTATTATTATTATTATTATTATTATAACAAAAATTAATAATAAAAAGAAAACCAGGATTTGTCGTGGAAAAGTCGTGCTGCAATTATTCGAAATCTCAAGAAGCAAAGAAAAAGGTCATTCAGTCAAACATACTTATTCACAGAGACAATATACTCAAAAAGGCCAAAGCAACTTTATTGTTTGAAAGCCTAACATGAGTAATTTAATCAAACATTAACCAATTTCTAATGTTTGTTTTCCAATGCACCCTTCATCGGGTCAATAAATACATTTATTCACAGCTGGTGTGAAAAAACAACAACAAAAATTAACGGCGTGAAAATAACGCATGTGAAAGTGACACGACATAATGGTGTTTCACAGTACTGTCAGTTGCACATTCCAGTCTTGAGTTGCAGTTAACAACCCGCATCGAAATAAATTTTTTGAGACATGCAATATTTCTTCTTATTTAAATTATGCAAAAGCTCTAGCTGAAAGGGATTGTTTAAAAGAGTTTTAAATTCCAGCTAATACTAAAATCGGACTTGCTAACAGAAACAAAAATGGTAATGCTACAATAACACCTTAGCTTTCATAGGAAATAAAGTTCAAGAGCTTGCAAATCACTGCTCCTTATGTTTTCTTTAGGTCTGAGTTCTACTTTCTTTTCCTTTACCCTTTCTTTATCCTCTTCATTTTCCTTTTACCAGTATTTTTGCGTCCTAACTCTTGCTTCTTTTCTTTCCCCTTTTTCTATGAACTTTCTCCCTTTCTTTTCTTTACCAACCCATTAATTTTTCTCTCGTCTTTTCATTTCCCTGTTTTTATCTTTACGTTTCTTACCTCCCTTCATTTTCATTTCGTTCCTGCTCTTCTCCTTTTCAGTTCTCTTCTTTTCGTTTCTCTACTATTGATAGGGGCAGATTTAGTGGGGATAAAGCCATCACAGCGGTCAAACAAAACGTACCTCAGGTTGGCTAAGTAAAGTTGTTTCAGTTGCAGTCCTTTTTTCATTTCGTTTATTGTACTGTGGCGGGGACTGGGGATTTGTGCTGGTCAGATAAAATGGCAGAGAGGTAGCAGCTTATCAATAAAGACTAAAAACCTTCTATCCAACCGCCTCATCAAAAATAGTCTTCAGTCAATTAGAATGATATTTTAATCCCGACTCTTTCTTGGTTGGGATTCCTTAATTTATGAAATAAAAAAGACCGCTCAATTAGTATTTCGACGCATCATAGCGGCGGTTTAAGTAATATAGTCGTATCACTGACATATATCACCACATCTTTATACAAATAGAAATACTGATCTTTCTTCTCCATTTCTTTACCGCAACTGAGATATGGTTTTTGCCAACACGTGTATGAAATTGTCTTTTGGTAATGTGATTAACATATGATGAAATGAAATGAAATACAATTCCATCAAAGCAAGTTCCCTGTAACCACTTGCGATATATTTAAGAAAGTCAACTCAACTGCCCACATCTGAGTCTCTGACAAAAAATGGTGTTGCGTGTGGGAGGGAAATTCTAAGCAAATGCAACTTGCGTAATTATCTGAGTGTTACATTTTATTTAAATGAACAAAGAATGTTGATATTATTCAAAAATCGTCCCCATTCAAACGCCATGACTACGTAACCATGTTGTTTTCGTACTGCATTCTCACAATAACAGTCTAACAGTGCAAGTTATGATGTCTATCCACTCCACAAAGACTTTTTGTGGAATGACGTTGTTTTCACAAAACAATATTATAATAAATATTAAAGACAGGAACTAAGCTTATTAAACAATATTTAAATTTATGGCAGGATATAGCAGCAGCTGTTTACAAAACTAATTAATCACAAACAAATTTTCTCTAAAAAGGGGAGCCGTCGCCATACTATTAATTATACTAGTTAAACTTCAAAATGAATTTCTGCTTTTTTCTTACAAAAACGATTGCCAACCTTAGGGATACCCGCTCCTTCTAAATAAATATGAAAATTTAAAGACGGGAATTAAGCTCATTAAACAATATTTCAAAATAGGAAAAGCTCAAAGTAAAACTTAAACTACAGTTTATCGATCGTTAAAACGATAGATGTTCAGCAAAAACAAACTTTTCTGCACGATGTTTTGATTATCTGTAAATCATCACGGCCCTGATTTATTAACAAATGATATTAAATGTTGCTATTTTAAGAACAAAAGCTGGTCAATTTCAGCTTCTTTACTTGTTTCTGCTCCTTTCTTCAGTCTTCAGCACTGAACGTCTCTGTCACCAGTGGGAATAAACTTGACTTACATTATCTTGGTAATAAAGCCAGTAATGCAAGCGATATAAATATATTACAAATGAATACAAAAATAGATTAAGATTTTCCTGCGGCTGTAAATTGTCTATATAGTCTGCTGGTTGCTCTGCGAAAATTGATATATTTTATTTCTTAGCTGTATAATTATGTACATGACAATGTCCTACATATTTATATTATTTTGTCGTCTTTAATGTAAAAGATTTCCCCCAAATGTAATATGCCTGTCCACTGATGTGCAAGGGTACATGGAAACCGCTCACTATCACAAATTAGCATACCTCTAGAAGCTACTGTAATATTCTTTATCAGAACTAAAATAATTTGTATTTCGTTAAATTAGAGATTAGCACAAACCTCTACTGGCCATTTGCAGAAGCAAAGGACATAAAATTCCACTGAGCACTTGATCAAACAAACAAACAACACACACACACACACACACACGTACACATGGAGAGGGCGAGGGAGAAGAGGGAAAGGAGGAGAAGAAAGAGAAGGTGAGGAGGAGACAGATACAGAGACAGGCAGAGGGGCAGACAGAGAGACAGACAGACAGAGAGACAGACAGAGACCCAGAGATAGACAGACCGTGGGACACAAAGAGTGGCAGGCAGAGTGACAGACGGACTGACAGACAGAGGGACAGACAAAAGGGCAGGCAGATGGGCAGACAGAGAGGCAGGCAGATTCTCAGACAGAGAGACAGACAGGTATACAGAGGCAGGCACAGTGAGTAACTGAGACATAGAGAGGGTCAGACAGAGGGACAGCGAGAGATGTAGATAGATAGACCGACAGACAGAGTAACAGATGCACAGAGAGAGGCACAGAGAGACAGAGCAACAGGCAGACAGACAGAGGGTGACAGAGAGACAGACAGAGAGACAGAAAGACAGACAGACAGACAGACAGACAGACAGAGACAGACAGTATAGGAAAGGGCTCAGAAAGTTTCCGTGGAAAGTATTGCGTCACCTTTTGCCGAGAAAGTAGCGGTTTAAGATTTGAGATAACAAACTACTGTATGAGTCAAAACCATTTTCCCAGGGAATTAGGAAGAGTACAGATTAGACATGTCAATTGACTTGCGCTTTACCAGGTCTCATTGAAATGTTGGATGAAGCAAGTATTAATGAGTTCATTTTGATCGACTTCATTGCTAAAACTAAATATAGAAAATGCCTTATACTAAAATAGACCCAATTTAAATCCCCCCCCTAAACATGATATGACAGTGGATCAATCAAACTCATTTATTCTTGCTAAATACGTATCGTTAATCTACTTTCAGCTACAGTTAAGCGGCTCCAATTTCCTAAGATCTTGCTGTCGGATTTCCAGTTGTCACTGAAGTATATTACTTCCAACTTACTTAGCTGTGATAGGAAACAAGACAACGTGTTCGGTTTTAGATGCAATTTTCTTCTCATTACAAAATTATTAACTTGTCACAACCCCATTTTAAATTAAACACTTTTGGGGCTCTTATTTCATTTGCAATTCTGTTTTTACTTTTTTCGAATCACACAAGTTTCGCTAAGGCCTAAAGTAAAATTATTCTTTTTGTTGATTCTGTTTAAGTGGTTCCTTTATTGGCACAAATTGTATTTTACTACACCATAAGTCAATCTTTAACAAAATGAATGCTGTTGATCATAATAATAATAATAATAATAATAATAATAATAATAATAACAATAAGGGGCTGACGAATCACGCATTTCTGTTTAACGGGCGGGAGTCGTGGGGAGCATCATTTCTCGGTGTCATTAGCGTGGATCTCAAGTTCTGAAGGGCTGAATACCGAGTTTGCACTTGTTACTTAGTCCTGGAGTCTTGGGTGAAGCCTCGCTGTAAAGACCGTTTTACGCAGAATGGGTCACCTAAACTGGGAAACCTAAAAAAACCCCACCTCCAAGGTCATGTGCTGTTTTAATTAACATCAATATCGCACAAACTTGGGTGTGATGCATGCACCTAGCTCACACTTATCGGGCTTGGAGTCGGATGGGTTTGCTTGGGTTTCCATCTCTGAGTCCTTTGTGTCCTCGTATTGCTCCGCCACTCAATAATAATAATAATAATAATAATAATAATAATAATAATAATAGTTTGGGGCTAAAAAGTGTGGTGTATTGATTTTAAAGAAGGGTAAGGTTGATAAGAAAAGTAGTAAGGGAATAACTCTCCCAGATGGAAAGGTAATGAAGACAATTGATGAGGATGGGTACAGGTATTTAGGGATATTAGAGTACAAAAAGGTAAAGGAAAAAGAGATGAAAGATCAATTTGTCAAAGAATATATTAGGCGTACCAGACTGATGAGATCCAAGCTTAATGGAAATAATAAGATCCGTGCAACAAATACGTGGGCTGTGGCAGTTTTAAGATATGGGTCAGGAATACTGACATGGAGAGTAGACGAATTGAAAGATCTTGATAGAAAGTCACGTAAAATACTTACAATGTACAAAGGTTTCCATCCAAAAAGTGATGTTGACCG
>RDPX01000030.1:286611-300387 GCA_003991215.1 Morbakka virulenta
AAGACTTTGGCGTCGTAAGAAGGTTGTAGTGATTCCAATAGTCATAGGGGCCCTCGGAAGCGTAACCAAGAACTTTGAAAAGTACATAGAGAAACTAGGAATACAGATAGAGACAACACTGACCCAAAAAACTACACTAGTAGGAACAGCAAGAATTTTAAGAAAAGGACTGGAGTACTGAATTAGGGAAAGAATGGGAGAGACCTTTGGTTACTTGTTGTAACCGGCTCTCTTACAAATACTCGGTATAACATCTGCCTGTGATGAAAACAGATTTTAACGATAATAATAATAATAACAACAACAACAATAAATTTGCACGTAAGGTGTATTAGAAACTTTGCAGGAAAAATAACATTGGATTCAGTAAGAAACGGTACGAGGATGAACCTTTACCTCACGCAGAAAATGAAAAAATAAACATCATCCGGGGCTAGTTTCACAGATAAACAATTAAAAAATAGCTGACCAGATATCACAGTAGTGTTTAAAGAACGAGGCAACTATTTGAAACTGCTATTCCAGATGATCAAAATGTTTTAACAACAGAGGCTTGGTAAAACAAAAAATATTAGGACTTTGCTCTAGAAATTGAAAGAATCCAAAACGTGTCGATTAAAACACTTATCGTTGTTGTTAGGTGTATGGGTACATTTTCTGAAACCTCGCTACAATATTACCAATCGGTAGATATTCCTAATATTATGGGCAATATACAGATTCTTGCACTATTAAAAACGATGCACATTATTGGAGGGGCTCTGCGTTTCTAAGTCCCGGGCGGGGTTGAGATGTAGTTTATAGTTGCCTGGAATGCTACATCTTTTGTAGTGACTGTGGATCTAGCAATAATAATAATAATGATAATATCAATAATAATAAAAACATACTAGCACTTGGTAGAAAAGAAAATCAGACAAGGGCCACAAAAATAAATTAACAGTTTCCATACTGGCTGCTACCATTTGGTCACTGTGGTTTAGAGTAAGAGTATGTACCATTCAGTTTTTGCTGGTTCTTACGACGTAATTCCACCCTTAGTCATCTAAAACTTCGTGCGTCGTGAACATAGGCATAAGCGGTGTGTAGGAATGTGGCGAAAATCAGGTGTACAGAGTATGCAATACTTTATCATGCAACTGGCTGTCAGGTAGTTTGTATGAACATCTAAAACAAGTGTCTCGCAAACCAAAACATTTATTAGTACCATCAGTAATAGTCTCAAGCGTCACTGTGGAATGTAAACCCAAAATGCTATTGATCATATTGCTTGCAGGGAGATAAAACAATAACTCAAAAATTTTGGGCGACAGATATATTGCTTAATTTTTTTAACTGCTATAGTTCTAGTTGTTCTATAACATACTGGATCCTCTCCGAAAAAATGACATGCATTCTCTTTTCGTATCCTTTACATGATTTATTCAAATACAAGTCTACTAAAAACAAAAAATAAACTAAATCTCTGCAATACAGGACAAATTTTGGATCCAGTCTCTGCCTGTGTAATAGCTGCTTACACCCCAGGTCACTCAATAACACCTTATCGAGTTGACTGCCTGAAAGACGGTGCTAGAAATATGATCACGCTCTATTTTTTCCAGTTGAAGCAACATAAAACGTTCTGATCAAATCTAAAGCATGTTACAACCCATAATCATGCAGAAATCGAGTAATTCTTTGAAGCGCCAGAATGAGTTTTCGGCAGGAGGTCACACGAAAAAACTTGACATTTGATTTAAGATTATCTTTTGGACCAAATACGTTGGTACCATCAGGCATCTAAGCTATTGTGCACGCCATTCTTTCCAGTAAAGAATTTCACACATCTGTGCAAATTTTGTCTGACTTAAATATGGGAGACAGGCAGGAAGGAGACCTATTTTGTTTATGAAAACCTGTCACAATCCTGTGAACGTCTCTCAAACAAAGTGTACAGTTGAAATAAACAGAAAGGGCTTGTGTGCGTGGTCCGTGTTGTTTAAATGAATGCAAAACATTGTAAAGTTTATTTTCGGTTTACTTTTAATGAATGACTTTTCCCGACCATCCCAAACTTGTTTACACCATAAGACAATCGCGTGACGAGATGAACTGAGTTCACTGTAACTCCTCAGTAACATCAGCAATTCAAATTTTAATCGGGTTTTAATTAGCTTAAACCCCGTGTAAAAGTCGAATTTTTAAAGCTAAATCTGAAGTCCTACATTTTATAGGGACATATACTCGAAACCAAGTTTAATGATTCTTAAGAAGAATTTTGTTCAGAAGAGTCATGAAATAGCTGAACACTGCAAAACACAAGATCCCAATTTTGACTAGAAAATTACTAAATTACAGGGATGTACCCCAAGGGTGTGATCTTTTACCCAGTCTGTTTAATCTTATCCTGTGCATATTTATTCAGCTATCTCAGCTTAATTTAGTTACCAATGATGATGGTGTTTAAGCATGGAAATATTATTTAAAAATTTCAATTCAAAAACAATTTTCTTCTGCTAATTTCTTAAACCCCTATACGCAGTAATAATGACTTTCATTCCTGGCTCCGTTGAAGAAAAAAAATAAAGCAACGAGAACACTACGGTTCTAATTTACAAGCTGCAGGCATTTTTTTGTGTATCTCCCAACACTGAGGTTGAAGGTGTAAGGCAACTTCAGCCGTGTTAAAACTGTCCATAGGGTCAATAGGTAGATCTGATCTGATAATTTCGTTGTGACTGACGTTTGGTATAAGGCCTACAGTGGGATTCTTTCTGTAATAGGCTTCCTCATCAAGATATGTGATTATTAGTGAGACTTGTTACGTTTGTCACAGTATTTGTCACTGTACTAAAAGTTAATTCTCTCCCAGACTGCCAAGTAAATCCAGTTTAACCGACATCTATGATTAAAAAACAACCAACGCAATGCTTCCTACGATCGATAAAAGACAACGGTAAATAACCCCTGGATTTCCGTATTCTGAAAAAATCCAATAACTACAAAGGCGGATCAATGAACTTGTTCATGGCTTTAAACCAAGAAATTAGCTTCACTTATGAAAGCCAAAATTAATTTTTCTATTGCTTTAAAATTGTACAAGGGTGATTTCATCCCATGAATCTTACCATGGTTTCCCGTCTTAGATTTCTACCAGTCCACTCCTGGTTCAGAACAAGAGACTTAAATTAAAAAATGGTACTCAAGCATACAATCGACTTTCATTGTTATATTATCTTTGTAAGAACTGAGTTAATAAGAAACCTCACAGCTACACACCACGTTTAGAACAAAGATCCAGGAAAGCGGAAAAATCATTAATAGTGTACAAATTCTAATTAAGCAACACACCAACTGTGCACTTCCGTATTGTTATAATTTACTTTACTTAGAAGAATGTACAGTGTTTTCTCCATGCAACAATAGTTCTCGGCAGTTGAATCTGATCATATTGGCGTGTTTCCAGTCAGATTAACTAATTTTACTGCGTGGAACAGATAAATTCCTTTGTTTCAAGATAGTTTGTATGGAGGGAGAGACACAGATACGTGATATTTGTACGGTGATTCAAAGTCCAGCATGGCTCATTTTATTTTTACAGTCTACGTTTCTCCTGATTGCATACATTAATTGGCACCTGTGTAATTAATCGGTTGATAAGTGTTTACGTACGTATTCATTAGCAAGTAAGAAACCAATACCTATGTATGTATCAGTATGTATGTTTCTTGTACTTATCGGTATGTAATTCTTATGAATATACAAATCACTACGTATGCACGTACATATTAATTCCTGTATGTATTAATAGATGTAAAAATGTACCTGTGTAAGTATGTAGTAACCGGTATGTAATCAGTTCATATGTTTCCTTATCGCATCGATTTACAAATACGTAATACTTGTATTATAATACATAAAGTCTAATATGCTGCCAAATTTGTTACCAGCTCTTGTTTTCTAATTAACCCTTCTGCATTTTTATAAGTTCATGATTATTCTAATCGCACCAATTAATCCTTTTGTATGCTCGAATGACCCAGTGAAGAATCACAAAGACCAATGTGAAAATGAAATGCAGTCTAGTTTTCCATAGCAAGTAACGTATATGGTACACAGCGCAGCTGTTATTTGAAGGAACTCAGAATTAGAATCGTAGTATTAGAATCGTAGCATTCAACAATCAGGCTACATTACATCACATTTCTTATATAAACCTACCTGTCTTTATCATCCAGTCGGGCCTTTTTGCGCTTGACCTCCATTATTGTTATGCAGAATGTGTACTACTAAACGCAGAAAAACTAACAAAAATTGTTAGCTTAGTCCCAGTTAAGGCAGAGTCGTGTATGCTTAGTCATCATACACAAGGCAAGTTCTGTGACCCTTTCCGCGACAAACTCTTTACAGGTAAATACTTTCGCGGGAGACAACCCAATGATAGTTCTTCGGCATACATTTCTCACATGGTCACCTTTATAATGGGCACATTTCTCTGACTTACATTTCTCTTTCACTAAACATTTCCTTGACTGGGCATTTCCCCATGGCCTTGTACTAAAAAACCAGATATTTGCAACATACTTATAAACCAGTTGATTCTGTTACAATAAGGTCGGGGCAAGATCTTTAAAATTTGGGGAAACATTCAGCTGGAAAATTATTGCGGTTGATGCGTGTCTGTCAGGGGTATACATCAGTTAAGTGTTCGTCAGGGAAGTGTCTGTCTGAGGAATACCCTGAATAACCTGGGACAAAAGAGACTCCGCAAGATGAAATAAAAAACCTAAGTCTGTCATGTCTGCTTGTTTTTTGTTGCTATTGGCAGATAAAATGTAAAAAAAAGATTGAAGTGATGGAAAACGAAAAGGGCTGTGGATGAAAATAAAAATATGGCAGAGTCACAAATGATGGTAGCCCACATATTGATTTTAATTAAGCCATTATGAAACTGGTTGTAGTAAATTTTACTTCAAAAGACCTTGGATAATCTGTTTTCCATTTCCTAGGTTAGCAGCAGCAGTATTATTATTATTATTAATATTAGTTCTAGTAGTAGTTGTAACAGTAGTAATAGTATAAGTAGTCATATTAATAGGAGCAGCTGTAGTCATATTAATAGTAGCAGTAGTAGTCATATTAATAGTAGGAGTTGTAGTCATATTAATAGTAGCAGTAGTAGTCATATTAATAGTAGTAGTAGTAGTAGTAGTAGTAGTAGTAGTAGTAGTCATTATAATAGAAGCAGCAGCATCGATCTCACTATAATTGTTGTTGTGGTAGTTGCAGTAGATTAGTTTGAGCGAATGAATATTAAAAGTATTTTCAAAGTACCAAAAAGCAAACTCTATTGCATTATGGGTAATGCAAAAACCAGGTCAACAAAGCCTACATGTTTTCCAAGTGTACTACTATCTTTGTAAGAACAGGCCTCATCACGCGACATTATGTGGATTTTAACAACTCCCTCAAAACGAAAGGTTTAATATATTCTGTATGTTAGTAAAGAAGTATAGACATTCGTATTAAAATTTTGTCTTCGTGTAAATAGAACCTTTAGAAATAATGACAAGAATAATAACGAAACTTATAAAAGGCCGTTTATATGTAAATAATGACAATTAGTGCATGAGCTGAATTAAAAAATAAGACTCGGATACAAAATAACAGTACTACCATGAATAATCAGAACACTGGGTGATGGAAGGAAAAATGAGTCTTCAAAACTGATACAGCTAAGCAAAATTGTGAGAGAAATTACCAGAGAAATGAAAAAAGTGGTACAGTGGACAGCGAGAGTGCTCTCTGGCCTCATAAAGGTGACTAAGTGAAATGATCTAACAGACAAGTAGACCACCCGTCACCAACACAATTCCGGGGGTAAATGAACGTATTTCTACCGGTTTTTTGCTGACTAGCAAATTTGGTAGTTAATTTACTTTGTGGCTAAAATCGTAGCTTGTATTGTACTTTGTAGCTTTGTAACAACAACAATAATAATAATAATTGTTATTATTATTATTATTATTAGTATTATTATTATTATTATTATTAATACTGTTATAATAACGTAGTAATAGTAGTAGAAGTTTTAGCAGGTTTTGAAACCGTGAGGGAATATTGCTTTTGATATGATTTAGAAGTAATAGTACTAGTAACAGTAGTAATAGTATTAGTATTAGTAATAGCAGTAGTAATAGTAGCAGTAATAATAGTAGTAGTAATAGTAGCAGTAGCAGTAGGAGCGATAATGATAGTGGTTGACGCAGAAGCAGAAGTAGTAATAGTAGTAGTAGTAGTAGTAGTAGTAGTAGTAGTAGTAGTAGTAGTAGTAGTAGTAGTAGTAGTAGTAGAACTACTAGTAGTAGAATTAGTAGTATTAGTAATAAGCATTTGAAGTAGTAATAGAAATAGTAATAGTATTAGTGCTATTGAATTGCGTCGCGCTTCCTATATCCGCTTGCTTTTGTCAGTGAATTTAGTGGATGATCGTGATAAAATGGTTCCCTGGAACTCTGTGGTACGCCATTTATAAAGAAGGATAAATGCTTGTTTTTACTGCTGTCCGCAAAGTTAGGAATAAACCTTATAAACCAAGGTACATCATTTTATTATTTGATTTATTATTATGTTTATTATTACTATTATTGTCATTATTATTAAAACAGGTTGGCTATCTCAGAATAATACAATTTCTGGTATCAATATGGGTCCTAGGAAGTACAGAAATGAAATATAGAAAAATATCATTAGTTGTTTTGGTTCCACATTGCGTCTTTTCCTTTAACCAATACGTTGATTGTCATTATTAGTATAATCATGCGAAAGAATATGCTATTTTTTATTACTATTACCCGTGGAAAAAAAGCTGTTTGTTTTGGATAGCAGATTAACCACCTGCTTCACACGTATAAAGTGTTGAACACCGGTGCAAAACCTTATGCAACAGGTCAAAAAGACATTTGCACTGACGAGGAAATACAAAATGAGGAAGTCAATTTTCCCGCTAACATTTTACCGAAAGCCAAAATGAAATAAAACTGCAATGTTATTTTACTTACCTCCATATTGAAAAATAAGGAATAATATACGCTAACGAGGCAGTTACAAAAAACAACACCAACAAACAGTTGCATATATTAGTAAAATATCTGCATCGATTAGTGAAATAACTCAGATGAATGAATTAAACTAACCTTGAAAGGTGCAAGAAGCACTTTTTTGTAGGAAAAAAACGAAGGCGAAAATTAAGCCAATTTTTATTACGCGTTGGCTTTATACTCACCTTGAATAAAATTACCAAAAGTGTTAGTTTTCAACTGAATAAACCTTTGCTCAAAAAAATACAGGGAATGAAATTTAATAGTCAACACACTTTTAATTGTTGGTTTAAATAGTTGGTATTGATATTAGTTATTATTTTTCTGTTCATCGCTACTTATATCTTAAATTTTTGAGTCGCTTTACATTTATGACATCCGGTTTTGGGCTTTTCTCTAAACTCCTAACCTTTTTGCCTTTTAATTTCTTGCTTCTTTGATTTTCTGTTAAAAAGTTTCGTTGGCCAGCTACTGCGTAATTTTTTTTAATGACAAAAGAGCAACCTATGTACAACAGATCCTGCATTATTAATGCAAATTTTCTTTTGATGTTTTGTATAATTTTAGTACTAACTTGGATTTGAATAATATATTTTTTATTTTAATAAATCCAAAAACACCTTACATTTCTATTTTTCAGCTTAGTTCTGGTAACTTCATAACCATTGGTTATCTATATATTGATGTGATGCTGAATATTTTCAAATTACTCGCATTATATTTCAAAAAGATATTTCGGCCAGTCTGGCTTCGTCATCATAGAATCTTGTTGTTTGACGAATGGATAGTCAAGTTTGGCAACAGAGAATTGCGTACAACATATTTTTTTCGTTGTGCCATTGAAAAATTACGATATTTGAGTGAGGAAAATGAAGGAGAAATAAAAACCCTTGCCATCTCGAGGTTTTAACGATTTTTGACATTAATTGACAACGCAAGGTCCCCATTGTGCCTTGCCATCCCAATACACAAACCTGCGATGACAAAAGACATTGTAAGAACTATAATAAGAACTAATTCATTTAGCAAAATTCTGCAGTCTGACCTTGACAATGAGCAAGTATTTTCCCTGTCACGAGCTAGTGTGAACTTTTACAAATCAATTTGATCTCACTCATTTTATTTAGTAGTACTGCTTATTAATCTCCTCTCTTTGTTGCTCAAAAAGGAAATAAAGAAAAACAAAGGCTGCAAAAATCACCGAATCACAACTTGTGAAAAATACATTAATTTGTAGCCTAATAAAACTGAGACCTTGACTGGTGATGTTTGCTAGTTTGAAATATTATTTTCTATTTTCATTTGTTTACTTAAGACCAAGAATAATTCTTAATTCAACACATCCTGGGACCAGATATTAAATTTCTTCAGCACAGACACAAAATTAAAACCAAAAACAATAAACTGGCCTGGCACGATTACTAAGCTAGCAATATAACATAAAGAATATTTTCCAACGCTTACCTCCATGATGTGCTGTGTGGACTTAAGATCGTCTACTTTGACGTAGGAGTTGAACAATGGATGTGGCAATGTGTGATGAACAGAAGAAAAAAAAGTGTTGTGCACGTCTGCAAGCGCTTTGGTCAAATTCCATGTTGTATTGCTCCAATCTTGATTAAACGAAGGCCAACTTCCAAGGAATTTAATAAATTGTTGAAGTGGCTTGCTTCCCGCTTTATCAATACTTGATAAATCATTGCATGACGAATAAAAATTAACAAGCTTTACCGTTGCATTGTTTTCTTGATTTTTATTTTGATCCGCTTGTCTGATCACAGCTCTGACCATGGACTTTTTTCTTTCTTCAAGTGCTTCGAAAGTATCCCATTTTTCTTTTGAAGCAGGTATTGTTTCGTAAGATCGCCAACCGCCACAGGCAAAGTCATAGAAATTGTTGCAAGGATCCGCAGAAAGATTGACCGACCTATATAACTTGGCAGCCACTTTAATGCAGCCTATAGTTTGACAAGTCTTTATATCTGCCTTTGACTTCCCTTTGTTCTCCTTTGGTATCTTATACAACAAGATTATAAGCGTTATGCATATAAGTAACATGAGCATTAGGAGTGCAAGTAATAACATGTACCAGCATCCATTTTTACGCCGTCTTGTCGTTTTCATTTTTATTTCTCTGTCTTCCGAATCTTGATGCACAAGGGTCTCTATCTCATAGTGATTTCGCTCGAAATGGTATACACGTTCAGAGTCACTGTTATCTGAGTTATTTCTAATCGATTTCATAGTTTAGTTTCAGATTACAACAAAGCCAAATTGGCGTTGACTATGTCAAATGATTCTAACCAGGACTGTGTCTCTTCAGACCCTGTCTGCGGCCTGACACTTGGTTGATCCTGCACAAAAACAATGTCTGCTGATGCAATTGAATCAGAATTAAGTATATTGAGCTTCTGTATTATCCGCATTCAATGAACAGGTGCAGCAGGCTTTACACAGGGGAAAATAAATAACATCTTTCTTCACTGTGGGTATAACAATCTGCTGTACATATTCTTGTCATCAACAAAAAAAGGCCACCTGACAGAAGTATATTTCAGGTAAAGAAATTTTATCATCCAACCGTCCCATACCAGTTATTTTTCAACTTGAGGGAAAATAGCATGATATATGACTGTAAAAAAAATCAAATTTCTAAATATCGTGAAAATCCATTTTTGGAAAGATTCTTAATATCCAACAAGCTGCTTCGTACCTAATCCAATTTCGACGAATTTTCTTGTTCACATGTGGTCTTGATCACAGATTTGTTGCGTCCGATTGAATAGCTCTTTTTTGAAATGTATTGCATGTACGGAAAATATTAATACTTAGATTTCCTGAGTTATTTGTGAGGGCATTGACCAAGGAATTCATGAGATAATATTTATTGAGCTGTTGCAAAAAAAAGTCTTGTGACAGGTAATTTGCCTTTGTACTTAAAAATCGATGAAAATAACGCTGTGGATAGCATCCACAGAAAAACATTTGATTACAAAAGCCCTTTTTCAAAACTAATTAATTATTGCAAATCGAATTATGTGAAACAGTTACGCCACCATTACAGTTAATTGTGGCAAAGCTTCAGGTATCACCAAAACAACAAGGAACAGCAGTTGTCCACACAGAGCTACTGCCCCTAAATTATCTTTAACCAAGAATAAAATTAATGTTTTTTTGTTAAATCGAGTCACTCCCTGATTTCAGCAGACACCTGTCTCCTAACAATTCCTGTGAGTTATTACTAATGTGTTCATCTAGATAATGTTTTAAAACAGTCCTTGTGTGTTCCTTCAGATATAAACATCAGCTGTGAGATCGACGCAAAGAAAAAAAAACATTCAAATATATTATCTACATCGCACACGATAAAACCTCCATGCGATCCTAACTTCGCCTTTTTAAAGTAAAAATCCAGACGCTTTCCAAATGTCAAGAAAATGGAACGTTGTTCGATGTTATCGAGACACTTTCAAAACCGAATGAATCTTGTTTAACAAACCAATAGGAACAAAGGAAAAAATAATTTTTTTTCTTGTCGAATTATACTCAAACAGCTTTTTAAATCTTGTCTTCAAAATCCTCCCTGCAATAACAATTCCAGTTCTGTGGTTGCAAAGACAATGAGCAGGGCAAACGTATTCTTGTGCAACCAACGTGTAATAATTAAAAAACAACCCAATTCAACATTTTCGTAATTAAAATGGAATTAAAATTGAAAACAAATATATTAATCGAAAGAGCAAGGCTTAGGTTGATTTAGAAGGTCTGATTATTTTAATCGTTCATGTAATTTTCAAGCTACAAGGAAAGACAAGTTCGTTCTATCTTTTCTTCACCTCTTAAATGAATTGACCGTTGTTTAACTTGTACTAAACTTACCACTATTTTGATCTCAGAAAATCGGAACAATCTCTGTACTCCTTTTGCGATAAAAAAATCCTAAATTTTTACTCCTGCAGGCAGTAATAATTCACAATAATAAATAAAAAATTAACATTTCTAGCTGTTTTCATAACTCAGCCAGAGCTTTAATTAATATGTGGAAGAACGTGTACTTTGGCTGAGAAATACGAAATACCTAACCTGATGTCGGAATTTTTTCTTGTTAAAGAAGACTAAATTTGGTTTTGAAGATTTACATTGTAGCGGGGCTTCGTAGCGGTACATGACAATATGAGTGTTTAAAAGTGCCACCGCAACAATGCTCATAATGACCAGTATTTCTTTGCGGTTCCTATTTTCCTTGCCTTTTGAAGTGCTGAGCGAAAATGGGTAAATGCTCCCACGGAAGATTCCTTCTTATCCGCAGTGATGGATCTGAATTGCAATAATTAAAAATTTTGAAAAACGGAACAGCTATATACCAACTCAGAGTAATCTCTTTAACAACTGAGAACACGAGGACAAAACTTTGGGGAGCCAATTCTCCGGGGAACATTTTCAACAGGGTATTTCTCCAGATAAGGGTAGTGTGTGAGTTGTTGTGGCCAACTTTTAGATATTATCATCCTTCTCGCCTACATTATTTATTTACCAGCGAATATTATTACAGGATGTTAGTATCAGTTTAATGGTGTAGAGAGAGAGGCACAGAGACAGAGACAGAGAGAAAGAGAGACAGAAAGACAGAGAGAGACAAACATAGACACACAGACAAGCAGAGACATAGAGACAGGCCGACAGAGACAGAGACAGACAAAAACACGCATCACATATTTCAAAATTAATTTTTAAAACCTTTTGTGGATGTTTATTTTAGAACGTCAAACATTCCAATTTCAAATAACAAATTTAAGTGCTATGCATTCTCTAATTTTTAATTAAGTGGCTATTTGCCTGCAAGGTTAATATTTTTTTTGTACGAGTTTTTCTTGTAGTGGCAATTTCACCACTGACAACATCCTATAAATCAATGTTACTGATGAAATGAATTAAATTCCTTACAAGACCTATATTTTCTTTCGCTTAATCTATTTAAATTATTTTTGGATAGGAAGTCCTAAGAAATCCATCTTCAAAACCCGTGTTTATGAGATTACAAGGTCACTAAACAAAAGACACAGTCCTCAAATTTGCTATTAGATTCAAGGTTCTTGCTTTCACCAATTATTGTGGGTCTTCTTAATTCTTAAGGGAACGGAAATTTACTAAAAGATTGTTATTGCTTTGTTAATGTTTTGTTAGTGTATGAGGGTCGCCCCGAACAACGGACAAAGAACCATGAACTAACAGGCAGGCAAGGCTAGATGCCTTAAGGTGGCAGCTCCACCATCCATTGTTCTTCCTTGGACCAGCCACTCATTAAATGTTTTCGAGGTTATAAAAACGGTCGAGAGTAAACTAACTTCACTACAGGTGCCAGAAGGATATCTTATAAGAGCCGCCTGGTAAGGGCTAGCAGAGTCCATGCGGACACTCGCCATCCGAGTTATTTCTTTATTAAAAAACCGAACAAACTGGCAAGACGGGCCCTCAATAAACAGAGATCTGGTCAACAAAATGAAATGGCGAAGTTCAATGCTTCCTTTATGCTTCACTGGAAGCAAAGAAGGATGGGTACGTAAATGCCCTTCTAAGGTAGAGAAGAGTGCCAAAAATACCGGCGTAAAAGCAGGTCTAGAAAACTCAACTTAATTTTTAAAACATTTATGCGGCCGAAAAACGTAACTTAGAATTTCTCAAAAACTATTTGGATAAAAAGTCAAAGTTAAGGGGTTTTTTAAGAAGCAGCAGTAGTAGCAGTAGTGGTAGTAGTATTGGTAGTAATAGTAGTAGTAGTAGTAATAGTAGTATTGGTAGTAATAGTAGTAGTAGTAGTAATAGTAGTATTGGTAGTAATAGTAGTAGTAGTAGTAATAGTAGTATTGGTAGTAATAGTAGTAGTAGTAGTAATAGTAGTATTGGTAGTAATAGTAGTAGTAGTAGTAATAGTAGTATTGGTAGTAATAGTAGTAGTAGTAGTAATAGTAGTATTGGTAGTAATAGTAGTAGTAGTAGTAGTAGTAGTATTGGTAGTAATAGTAGTAGTAGTAGTAATAGTAGTATTGGTAGTAATAGTAGTAGTAGTAGTAATAGTAGTATTGGTAGTAATAGTAGTAGTAGTAGTAATAGTAGTATTGGTAGTAATAGTAGTAGTAGTAGTAATAGTAGTATTGGTAGTAATAGTAGTAGTAGTAGTAATAGTAGTATTGGTAGTAATAGTAGTAGTAGTAGTAATAGTAGTATTGGTAGTAATAGTAGTAGTAGTAGTAATAGTAGTATTGGTAGTAATAGTAGTAGTAGTAGTAATAGTAGTATTGGTAGTAATAGTAGTAGTAGTAGTAATAGTAGTATTGGTAGTAATAGTAGTAGTAGTAGTAATAGTAGTATTGGTAGTAATAGTAGTAGTAGTAGTAATAGTAGTATTGGTAGTAATAGTAGTAGTAGTAGTAATAGTAGTATTGGTAGTAATAGTAGTAGTAGTAGTAATAGTAGTATTGGTAGTAATAGTAGTAGTAGTAGTAATAGTAGTATTGGTAGTAATAGTAGTAGTAGTAGTAATAGTAGTATTGGTAGTAATAGTAGTAGTAGTAGTAATAGTAGTATTGGTAGTAATAGTAGTAGTAGTAGTAATAGTAGTATTGGTAGTAATAGTAGTAGTAGTAGTAATAGTAGTATTGGTAGTAATAGTAGTAGTAGTAGTAATAGTAGTATT
>RDPX01000030.1:302795-318140 GCA_003991215.1 Morbakka virulenta
TAGTAGTAGTAGTAGTATGAGTAGTAGTAATAGTAGTAGTAGTAACGGTAGTAGTTGTTGTTGTTGTAGTAGTAGTAGTAGTAGTAGTAATAGTAGTAGTAATAGTAGTAATAATAATAATAATAGTAATAGTAGTAATAATAGTAGTAGTAATAGTAGTAGTACTAGTAGTAGTAGTAATTGTAGTAGTAGTAATTGTAGTAGTAATTGTAGTAGTAATAGTTGTAGTAGTAGTAGTAGTAGTAGTAGTAGTAGTAGTAGTAATAGTAGTATTGGTAGTAATAGTAGTAGTTACACAGTTGAACCTCTCTAATCGGGAACCTCAGAAATCGGGGAACCCGGCAAATTGAGATGAAACTCCAAGGAACGGAATTTTTTCTACTATGTATATTTTACCTTGCCAATCGGGACAAACGACCCGGATAGTCGGAACGATTTTGTCCCAGGCTGCTGTCTGTTTTGACATTTTGAAAGCAATTTTCTCAAATTTCTCATGCAAGTGAAGCGTGTCATAAGCAATGCAATTAACACATTTGCCGTTACAAGCGTGGGAGATGTCATCAATGTAGTCTCCTGTAAAGGTGTGAAAACAGTCTCACCCATGTTTTTCGATTGACAGCCTGCTGTGTGTGGTGGACAGGTGGAAGAAATGGTACAACAACAAGTAAAGCAAAATAAGCAAACCAAAATCAGCGACTTTTTCACCACCCAGAAGGAAATTAAAAGACGTCCATCAACACACAGTAGCCCTTTTTAGGAATAAAACATCAAACAGTCCTTTTAAGAACTAGTCCTTTTTGAACAGTCCTTTTCAGGGCTACCCTTCTACAGGAATTGCCTTGACGTGGTATAATGCTAAAGTACTCCAAACCATGGAGAAAAACCGAAATCTCTACCGACCTCTGAAATCGGGAAACCTGGATAAATGGGACGATTTTGCCGGCGACTAAGGTTTCCCGATTAGAGAGGTTCCACTGTAGTAGTAAAAGTAGTAATAAGAGTACTAGTAGTAGTAGTAGTAGTAGTAGTAGTAGTAGTAGTAGTAGTAATAGTAGTAGTAGTAGTAGCTGTAGGAGTAGTAGTGGTAGTAGAAGTAGTANTTAACACATTTGCCGTTACAAGCGTGGGAGATGTCATCAATGTAGTCTCCTGTAAAGGTGTGAAAACAGTCTCACCCATGTTTTTCGATTGACAGCCTGCTGTGTGTGGTGGACAGGTGGAAGAAATGGTACAACAACAAGTAAAGCAAAATAAGCAAACCAAAATCAGCGACTTTTTCACCACCCAGAAGGAAATTAAAAGACGTCCATCAACACACAGTAGCCCTTTTTAGGAATAAAACATCAAACAGTCCTTTTAAGAACTAGCCCTTTTTGAACAGTCCTTTTCAGGGCTACCCTTCTACAGGAATTGCCTTGACGTGGTATAATGCTAAAGTACTCCAAACCATGGAGAAAAACCGAAATCTCTACCGACCTCAGAAATCGGGAAACCTGGATAATCGGGACGATTTTGCCGGCGACTAAGGTTTCCCGATTAGAGAGGTTCCACTGTAGTAGCAAAAGTAGTAATAAGAGTAATAGTAGTAGTAGTAGTAGTAGTAGTAGTAGTAGTAGTAATAGTAGTAGTAATAGTAGCTTTAGTAGTAGTAGTAGTAGTAGTAGTAGTAGTAGCAGTAGTAGTAGTAGTAGTAGTAGTAGTAGTAGTAGAACTACTAGTAGTAGAATTAGTAGTAGTAATAGTAGGAGATAGTAGTAGCAGTAGTAGTAGTAGTAGTAGTAGTAGTAATAGTAGTAGTAGTAGTAGTAGTAGTAGTAGTAGTAGTAGTAGTCCTGGGTAGATCCAGAGCATTGCAACCATTGTACAAGCAATGTAAAACAATTGCTACTTGTATGATTAAAACATTGTGGCACATCAAAATTTGTTTCAAATAAATGAACCAACAAGGAGCATATATTTCTCTGACAATATATGCTATGACTAGATATATAATATATAATATGACTAGAAACTCCAACTGCTTCGCATTTGAACTTTAGGACATGATATCCCTTACATCTATTATTTACTCCCTGACAAAGAAGAAGTAACCAGTATGAGCTGTGAAATTTGGCAAAGAAGAAGTAGTAATAGCAGTAGCAGTAGTGGTAATATTAATAGTAGTGATACTACTACTACTAATAATAATAATAGGTGTTCACAAGTTTCTCATAACTGTTGAAGAGTGGGATTATTATAAGAGCCTTAAAAAGTGCCCCGATGTCAAGGCGTTTTCTAATAGGTTGGGGCTTTGGGGGCAACAGAGTTGACTTTTTCTTCTTTGGGAAGCAATATATTATTATGGTATTGTTGCCATTGGCAGTTAGAGTAAAACCTAATGTTAGTATAAGGAGTGACAATAACAGGTTTTGTATTAAGGCTCATGAGTCTCATGATTAGCCAGTAATCTTATCAAAAATCAGTGGTGCTGTAATTAGTTATTATCAAGTAGAAGCAACATTTTGAGCAAATTAATAAAAATTTGATCAAAGGAACCAAGGCTCCTTATCCATGGGAAGTATTTTCTTAGAAAAACAATATCAAAAGAAATTACATTGACCAACATAGTTGATTGTTTTGAAGGAAGATAGATATAAGACGGTGCAGAAAATATTTTGGAAGATTTAAAATCTAATTACCTGCGATACTTTGCGTATGTGATTTTATTATATGTACGTATGTAGTGCGATATAGATGATGGAAGTTTTTACAGATGTATATTTTTTAACTGTTTTTAAACTTATTCTTTTATTGCTTTTAGACCTGAAGATGGATTAAAAAAACCGAAATATATTGTCAGAGAAATATATGCTCATTTTTGGTTCATTTATTTGAAACAAATTGCTACTTGATTTTATGAAATTGTTGTAAAATACTTCCAGATTAATCTTTTTCCTTTGTGTTTTTTTAACTTTTCAACTACCCTCGTGTTTTGAGGGGAAAAAAGTACTGCTTTAGTTTCCTTTCTTCAACTGCATTTGATTACTTGAGGGACTGAACAATATGCGTGGCCATTTAGAAATTTCCAATGCATTTTTTCTTCCAAGGAGGTTTTCTTATTTTTCTAATTTTGAAAGTTGGCGGGTGCCTCTTTGCTAGCGTCGGGTCCATGCTTTTTTTTAAACGCAAAGGGACGTGGGTTGACAGACCGATTAAAAGGTTTCTTTTATCATTGCTTTTTGACCAGAGTGACGATGAGCTGCAGACAATTTGAAAAGGATTTCCAACAACAGAAATTCAGACAGAACACTTATTTACACGCTCATCACTGGAACTGACTGATGCTAGCTAGAGTAGAGAAGTAATTGAAATGACTGTTTGCAATGGCTAAGGTGTCAAATAAGACTGCATTAAGGGTTAGTGGGAATCACCCATTGCGAGTCCAGCTAGAAAGGGAAAAATCAGAGTTTATTCTCCACTTGCAAGCAAAATGCAATACACCAATTGTCGACCAAAGGTCCCAAGCAGGAAAATCTTTTGAGTGTTATTAGTTTTGTGATAAAGTTAGGTTGTGTTGATCGTGCAGCTCCTCAAATCAGGTAATTATTCAGATACTTATTTCAATATTACCCAAATATTGCCATGGATGTTGGGCCCTGCGTTGACCAGACATACAAAGTCGATTTTTTATTTAAAGTAATACTCCAGTATTTGTTCAAATTGATGTGCAAAATATCGCCACATATGTCGTATAGTGTAATGTAATCGGCTCAAAAATAAAACGTTTTGCGATTTTGAACAGTGTTTTCGTGGTACATAATTACATGACACTCCCTTCCTCCTTAGAAAATATGGTAATGGTCCAAATCAAAACAAATCTTCATACACTTTTTAGCAGGATGGAGCTGGAGAAGTATTTTTCTCGAAAAACTAATTACAAACAATTTGTTAGTTGCAACCAAGACGTGAGCTTGGAAGAATTTTTTAACCTGAAACTTTCATACTCTGTAGGTTCTTTGCTCAACGGTATATACTCATTGGCCTTGGTCTTGGCATGAGTGTAGCAAAAGGAGTCTTTAACAAAAAGTAAATAAAAAATTAAGAGACAGAACTTCATTTAGCTTCCGCTGGAGCCAAAAAAAGGGAGGACCGAGAACAACAGAATTTTTCATGTCATTTAGTGTTTTAAATTTCTATGGTTCTCTTTTCCCCTTCTTGTCTTTATTAGCTTTATGTTTGATGCATTTACTTTATACTTGTTCCTCTTTACTAACAAGATTATTCTCTGTGTTGTACATTCAAATTCATGCACGATTCCAAAACAATTCATGAGTTTCATAGTTGAGCCATATACGATTCATATTCATATTCATATTTTTTGCAAATAAAAAACATTTGCTTTCAGAGATAAAGAAAAGGACACGCCGAAAGGACTCGCAGAGATCTGGAGGCGGTTCTTAATATACATTGCTTTTGCCCTCTGCAAATAATTCTAGACCCAGACCTTTTTGATGAAGGTATAGAATTGTTTGCAAACTTTTGTCATTAAATTATTCAAAAGTCGCTATAAAAAGCAAACATTTAATATACACTGAAGCTTTAGAATATTGTATTTATGATAACTATGTTTTTTGAAAATTCACTTTTCCATCCGATGATATGTATTCGTAAGTACATTCCATTAAAGGATAAGTCGATACTTTGAAGTTGAAAATAGCTTTTCCTTCACAAATCAAATGAAAAAAAACTTCATTTGACATTCGTTTCAGTCATACTTTTTTTTTAAACTATTGTATTTTACATAAAATCGCTTGAAGTTGTGAAAGGCATTTAAATTTGTATAGTTTGCTTAAAGAAAGAACTCGGTGACTACATTACTGTATAGAAGGGCGTTTCCTAATAAAAGAGGGTGTACCCCCAGAAAATATTTCAAGAAGTATGTCCTCAACCCAAACTCCTTTACAAGGCCATGACGCTGAGCGTAACTCAGATTATATTGTGGACCCTCTGATCTTCGGTACATATCAAAGAGTCCTCGCTTTTCGTAGCAACCGGAAAATTTCTCATAACTTATGAATTTCTTATAACTTTTCTTATAACCTTGCGTCAAATTACTAGGTGACATCTGTGTTAAAACAAGTTCGTTTTTATTTGTTAAGGAGCACAATATCAGCTCCCATTGTGTTCTTGTTCTTTATCCGTCCGTATCCTAAAATGCCAAAGCACCTAAGTTTTACCATTTTCCTTTACTTTTTCTTATCTCTGCTCGCATTCAAAGTATAGTAAACTATTCACTTTGCATACTTCCCAGTGTATCATTTTGGCAATCTCATTGTGTCTCATTCCTTTGTACTGTTTCTGGGCATGATGTTTGCACAGAGGTACAACATGCGCTAACGTTTTCCAGCGCTCCCACAGATGCAGCAAAGTGGGTTTTTGCCTGTTCTATCAATGTAGTTCTGTATCAACTTGTTCCTTTGAGCTTGCCACTAGGCAGCTAAAAGTATTCCCTCTGTTGCTTTCTTCAGGTTCCATTTTTCGGCCAATTCCATGTCTCCTCCTCTGCAAAGTCGTTTTTTTCAAAGAAATCTATATGCAAATCTTTTTCATTAAAATTTCTTTCTTTCCCTTCTTAGTTCTTTTTTTGACTTTCCATGATAGAAAAACTCTTCTCTTATAAGTAATTTCTGCATGGGCTCATCGCTTTTATAAATTTAATTGCACATGCAATATGTACATCCAACATTCAACTGAAAACTAGACACTATCGAATCCTCCTCCACTACCAGAAGTCTTAAGGTATAACCTGTCAACAACACCCTTTTGGTGAAACATACTGCAGGTATTAAATATTTTTCGAGTTTTGCTATCCAGATGCCATCTTTCAGTTTTTCAACATTCCATTGAATTGTTTCAGCTGTGTATCTGACGATAAATGATGCCAAAACCTTTTAGCGTTTACATTATTTCTACTATTCAGGTGATTTTAATACAATCCTGATTCTTCTTACATGCTCAAATCTTGCATTCTCCATTGTTTTCTTTGTCTTTTACGTTTTCCTTTTCCAGCACTCCTGAGCACGTATACCCAAACCCAATGTTACTCTTACAATATTATTTTAGTAGTGTAGATCTTTCTTTTTGAATTACGACATCATTATTTGTAGTAGTACTAGTATTATTGTTATTGTTGTCTTTTTAACACAATTTTTGTAGTTTTTGTATGCTAAAGATTTCCCAAACGTCATGTTACTACCAGCGATCTCAAACATTTATTGTGTGTTTTAAACTCCTTGGAAGTTCTCAAAAGACAAGTTTGTGAATCGTGGCAAAGTGAATATTCAGAATATTCGGAAATGTTGTCCATGCAGTTCTTTTCTATGTATAATCCCTTTCCTTTTTTACTTTTTATTCTATTGCTTATGCCCTTTAGCACTTTCTCTCCCTTCCTCAGCATACTTGCATTAGGTTTTCCTTAGTTTCAGAATCTACACACTAAGGGAAAATACAGCTAAAACAACAATATTTCCTTAACATCAGTACTCGCCAACCTTCTCTTTGAGCAAGATATTGTCTGTTTACACTTTCACTTGGACGGTAGGCCCTACACCATGTAAGAAACGTCCTTGTTTCCTAGAAACTTTAGATAGGAAAATGGGGTAGAATATGTTGGCAACGGCATTACCTATGTAATTAAGCTCTCCAATTTTCTCAATGTAGTTTTGAACCTAACACTTTCGTCAATCTAAGGAACTATTCCTTTTTAAAATTTTCCTTTATTTGGTCTCGCAGGATTTCATCTCTCTCTCTCTCTAACATTCCTAGATATTTTATTTCCCGTTGCTTTGATTACATTGTCACAAGATAAATATACTTCCTTACACTAGATGATCTTTCCGTTCTTCATTTCTAGCATAAAATACTTTTTAGTTTCAGATTTCATCCCAATATTATGGCTCACTATTTGTACAATAGGGACAATAGAATGAAGTTTCACTTCATTCCTTGTATGCAGCTTTAAGTCATCTATGAAAAATAAGTGGTTGATTTTTGTTCCACTTGTACATTGAAAGTATGCTTTTGTATCTCTCTCCACCAAAGTTAAAGGGATCACGCTAAGATATTTCATTATTTATGTCTATTTCACACAGCTTATTATTTTCGGACATAATTTTTATTTGTAATTGGTTCATGCTTTTTCCAATAACTTTATCTAGGAGTGAGGAACAGCCTCTCCAACCAGTTGCGAAATTCTTTTTTTCGATCAAACATCTTCCACAATCTGACAATTTATGTTCTAGAGTCCCTAGTACCTTTAGTTTCCCTCCTACATGTTTTCTGCCCATCAGACGTCAACCTTTCTTTATTAAGGAACATATACATGTCAGCAGTAACCGAAGCAGTTAATAGTTTCCACATAAGTGGCAATGAAGTTATTGGTCATATATTGCTTGGCATATCATGTGTGTTATAGATTTAATGATAAATACACTTCCACCTTTGTCATTTAGCATGATACATTCCCACCTTCAGACATTCATTGAGTTTCATGCTCAAACGGTCATGATAGACGGAGAAATTCTTTAACAATAAACCTTGTAACAGATCAGAGACTGGTAAATTCCAGTTTGGCATGTTTTTCAAAGCGATTTTGACGTTTTCAGTTTTAATTTGGGTATAACCTTGTTTCATTGTATCTACTCATTTTCCAAAGATTTGTCTAAATAATTACATATGATTCATGTATTCTTTCATCTTTTTTCCATTAGCTTTACTTCTTCAATTACACATTTTCATCCTTTCTGTGACAGTCAATGTTTCTTTTGAAGAGCATCTCTATACCTTTGTTTTAGTTCTGTTCCAGACTTTACTTCTATAGTTGGAGCTACATCTTTCCTACGTTGTTTACCTTGCTAATAACGTCTCTTTTTCCAACATTGTTTAGTAATCTTATCACCCTTTGTTACTTTGACTCCAAGCCTCTCTGTAATAAGAACAACTTCAGCATAATAGAGGTCATTTTACATAGTGATACAGTGGGTAATATTCTTTTCTACCTCACCACTCATTGTTGTTAACCCATGAAAGTTTTTTTTGTCTTGCTGTTTGAAAAGAAATGCTTCCATTCCTTTTTAAGTGACAATCTCTTGCAAGCTGGCAGCATTATTTACCAATAGATTATCCGAGAACAATGCATCAACGTCAACAATTTCCAACTTATTGTTTACAATCACATTTTGTTGGCCTTCTACATTTTTTTCATTTAGTGCATCCTAATCTTTTCTCCATCATCATCATTGACCAAAGAATTTACACTGAAGATCCTTTTAATAGCTTCAATTTCAATTTTAGATAGCCAAGCCATGATCTTTATCTGTCTAACAAGCTCATATAAACACTGCTTTGAAACATCAAACAAATCATTGCTGAGTCATATTTCTCGGATTATTTCCATAGATCCAAGTTTCTGGGGCTCATTCAAATAAGTAGCACCCACTACAACACTATTCAGCCTACTCCAAGTCCTCCCACTCTTTTTTCTGTTGTTATAGATTCATCATCATCACTGCCATGCAATTTATTAACACAAAATGCCACCCACTCTTTTTCACCAAAAATATTCTTAAAGTTAAATGTTGATGGCCTCGGGCGTTACCTGCGACTCTAGGTTTGTCTGTGGCCACTGCAAGAATATTCAAAGAACCACTTACGGGTGAGAGAACTTCAACGTCATCGATTCCTGCGACTTTCACATCATTGTTCAATAAAAAAAAATTTAGTTCCTTTTCAGTTTTGAGGTGATAAGATACCACAATCAATAGTACTTTCATAGAGACATCATCTCTAGGAACCAAAGCCCAAGACCCAACCTAGCAACGAAACAAACTATCCACAGGTAGATGTCAGTCTAGTACTAGTACGTAAAGTACCAACAGGCACTTTACATTTTCTGACAGTAACCCGGAGGTAGCTGTGGCAAAAAGTAACCTTGTGCCTTCTCGTCAAAACTCCACAACTGGTTGAAGTCATTTATCATACTCAGAGATTTTATTATTATTATTATTATTATTATTATTATTATTATTATTATTATTATTATTATTATTATTATTATTATTATTATTATTATTATTATTATTATTATTATTATTATTATTATTATTATTATTATTATTATTATTATTATTATTATTATTATTATTATTATTATTATTATTATTATTATTATTATTATTATTATTATTATTATTATTATTATTATTATTATTATTATTATTATTATTATTATTATTATTATTATTATTATTATTATTATTATTATTATTATTATTATTATTATTATTATTATTATTATTATTATTATTATTATTATTATTATTATTATTATTATTATTATTATTATTATTATTATTATTATTATTATTATTATTATTATTATTATTATTATTATTATTATTATTATTATTATTATTATTATTATTATTATTATTATTATTATTATTATTATTATTATTATTATTATTATTATTATTATTATTATTATTATTATTATTATTATTATTATTATTATTATTATTATTATTATTATTATTATTATTATTATTATTATTATTATTATTATTATTATTATTATTATTATTATTATTATTATTATTATTATTATTATTATTATTATTATTATTATTATTATTATTATTATTATTATTATTATTATTATTATTATTATTATTATTATTATTATTATTATTATTATTATTATTATTATTATTATTATTATTATTATTATTATTATTATTATTATTATTATTATTATTATTATTATTATTATTATTATTATTATTATTATTATTATTATTATTATTATTATTATTATTATTATTATTATTATTATTATTATTATTATTATTATTATTATTATTATTATTATTATTATTATTATTATTATTATTATTATTATTATTATTATTATTATTATTATTATTATTATTATTATTATTATTATTATTATTATTATTATTATTATTATTATTATTATTATTATTATTATTATTATTATTATTATTATTATTATTATTATTATTATTATTATTATTATTATTATTATTATTATTATTATTATTATTATTATTATTATTATTATTATTATTATTATTATTATTATTATTATTATTATTATTATTATTATTATTATTATTATTATTATTATTATTATTATTATTATTATTATTATTATTATTATTATTATTATTATTATTATTATTATTATTATTATTATTATTATTATTATTATTATTATTATTATTATTATTATTATTATTATTATTATTATTATTATTATTATTATTATTATTATTATTATTATTATTATTATTATTATTATTATTATTATTATTATTATTATTATTATTATTATTATTATTATTATTATTATTATTATTATTATTATTATTATTATTATTATTATTATTATTATTATTATTATTATTATTATTATTATTATTATTATTATTATTATTATTATTATTATTATTATTATTATTATTATTATTATTATTATTATTATTATTATTATTATTATTATTATTATTATTATTATTATTATTATTATTATTATTATTATTATTATTATTATTATTATTATTATTATTATTATTATTATTATTATTATTATTATTATTATTATTATTATTATTATTATTATTATTATTATTATTATTATTATTATTATTATTATTATTATTATTATTATTATTATTATTATTATTATTATTATTATTATTATTATTATTATTATTATTATTATTATTATTATTATTATTATTATTATTATTATTATTATTATTATTATTATTATTATTATTATTATTATTATTATTATTATTATTATTATTATTATTATTATTATTATTATTATTATTATTATTATTATTATTATTATTATTATTATTATTATTATTATTATTATTATTATTATTATTATTATTATTATTATTATTATTATTATTATTATTATTATTATTATTATTATTATTATTATTATTATTATTATTATTATTATTATTATTATTATTATTATTATTATTATTATTATTATTATTATTATTATTATTATTATTATTATTATTATTATTATTATTATTATTATTATTATTATTATTATTATTATTATTATTATTATTATTATTATTATTATTATTATTATTATTATTATTATTATTATTATTATTATTATTATTATTATTATTATTATTATTATTATTATTATTATTATTATTATTATTATTATTATTATTATTATTATTATTATTATTATTATTATTATTATTATTATTATTATTATTATTATTATTATTATTATTATTATTATTATTATTATTATTATTATTATTATTATTATTATTATTATTATTATTATTATTATTATTATTATTATTATTATTATTATTATTATTATTATTATTATTATTATTATTATTATTATTATTATTATTATTATTATTATTATTATTATTATTATTATTATTATTATTATTATTATTATTATTATTATTATTATTATTATTATTATTATTATTATTATTATTATTATTATTATTATTATTATTATTATTATTATTATTATTATTATTATTATTATTATTATTATTATTATTATTATTATTATTATTATTATTATTATTATTATTATTATTATTATTATTATTATTATTATTATTATTATTATTATTATTATTATTATTATTATTATTATTATTATTATTATTATTATTATTATTATTATTATTATTATTATTATTATTATTATTATTATTATTATTATTATTATTATTATTATTATTATTATTATTATTATTATTATTATTATTATTATTATTATTATTATTATTATTATTATTATTATTATTATTATTATTATTATTATTATTATTATTATTATTATTATTATTATTATTATTATTATTATTATTATTATTATTATTATTATTATTATTATTATTATTATTATTATTATTATTATTATTATTATTATTATTATTATTATTATTATTATTATTATTATTATTATTATTATTATTATTATTATTATTATTATTATTATTATTATTATTATTATTATTATTATTATTATTATTATTATTATTATTATTATTATTATTATTATTATTATTATTATTATTATTATTATTATTATTATTATTATTATTATTATTATTATTATTATTATTATTATTATTNTTATTATAATTATTATTATAATTATAATAATAATAATAATTATTATTATTATTATTATTATTTGTATTATACTTCAAACAGTGTAGTAACTACCGGATCTGATAAGTGTTGCCTCAGCATGATGTTTTTATTTTTTTTTAAAACGTTTCATTTCTCAAAGGTCCCGACTTCTGAAGAATAACAAGGTAAATGCTAATTTGTTCTTTGAAATGTGGTAGAGGTCTTGTGTTGCTCTCCAATTACAACAGGTGAGATCACAGATTTCTACTCTTTGCTCTGTATAGTTGTTAATTTTTTCCAGTTCACTAATTATTATTATTGCTGTTGTTGTCATTATTATTATAAAAAATAAAATTATTTTATCGAAAGTTTCGACTCTAATTTGAGGGTAAGGTATTTATTGACAGTGAGGGTGCTCCAGGAATCAAAATTGGAGAGTCTTGAGAGTACCTTGTTTGATCTTTCGACTTGTTTGTGGATAACTATAGGGCACACGTCGGAGCTAAAAACAGCTATTTCTCGTTAACTTTCTAAATGTGATACACTACCACTTTCATCAGAAAAATAAGTGAGCACTGCAATGCCTTAATATGCTGTCATGTCACTTGCGTTTGACCGGTTTAGCTAAAGCATGAATTCTGGAGAACATGGCTAACTCAGTTTCCAAATAAATTTGAAAATAGCTTGATCTTCCTAAAGATTAACTCCCAATGGTATTGTCTCCACTATAAATCAGTTTGGACTAGCTCCAACTCTCCCCGTAATCAAACTTGTTCACAGCCATCAGTCATTTTGAATTTTTTTTAATTACCCTACAAAAATGAAGACATGACACTTATATATATAAAAAATGCAAAAGCACAAATATTAAGTATAAAACCGATCAAAACACAAAAGGAGTTACAAAATCCATAAGACCCAATCAAAAACCTTTCAAAAACAAACTAATATCTCCGAGTGGTATCGTTTTATTTTTTTACTGACTATGCTCTGCTAATCTCTAAATTGTTCTGCTCTAAAGTACTACAAGTAAAAAAATCTCTATAATTGTTAATATTGGTCTCTTACTGAAAACTCTACTTCATGTAGTAGCTGGCTATAAAATGTGAAGTCTGCTACATCTGGCGCCATAGCTCAGTTATTTCGTGTTCTATAAGTACCCCCAAACCTGCTGAAAGATATTCCCTTCTTAATACCTTTTGCTCCTTTTAACAAATGACATGCAAACTTTTGTAGCAAAGTTGGCGGTGGGGGCTAGAAAAAAACAACTTGAAAACTACTGCAAAGTGCAAAATGACAAAATATAAATCATCAAACACTTGAACCAAAACAATCTAGGGCCATTTTGATAGGTATTTCACTAATTTCATTGCAATTTTGGTCATTCTTGGGACTCTCAAAGAAATGTACAATTACTTATGTATCGATGTATCTTATCTCAATATTCTTTATCATCATTCTTTGGCTTAATGTAATTTATGTTATCGTGACAAACCATGGAGGAATCATGGTCTTCTTTCTTGTCAGGCTCCAAAGCTGTAAATTTTTGTACACTACAATTTTTGCCACCTAATCATTATTACTCAGTGTTATCAGTCCTAGTGTTTCTTTTCTGCAATCAGGCCAGCCGATACAAACAAAGAATTAATGAAATGTGTAACATTGTATGTTAAACCTTCCATTAATTAATAACAATGGAAAAATAAAACAAAGAATTTTTTGTTGCATTGATGGACGTTGAGCAATTAATAAAAAGTTAGTTTGTTTAACGATAATGCCTCCTTGAAATAAGTGAGAACAAGTTCCCTCAATTCATAAGGATTTTGTAAGATCCTGCCAAAATGCAAAGTAACAATTTTTCAATTCTTTTAGGGTGGTTTCGAGTCAAGTTCTATCGCCTTCTTCTTTTGTATTTTCAGTGGTGTTCACAGTGCTTCCTTTATAATTACTCATAGTAATTAGTACAATCTTCATTTTTATATCCCATAATTCTTGCAACTCTACTTTATGTCTTATCATTTCTTTAACCTAAGTCACATAGAATAGCTAAGCAAGCAATGATAAAAAGGGCCTCGTTATAATCATCATCATCATTATCATCATCATCATCATCAGTAGGTGTAGTAATAGGAGTAGACGTAGCAGTGCCAATACTAACGCCTGCAAAATTAGAAGTGGTAACAATATTAGTATGTTTTACTAATTACACAAAATGCTAAATCCATATAATTTTTAAAGGTTGATTCCAAGAAGCAATCTTAAACTCAAGTGTTCTTGTTAAGATAATTGCTGTTCCAAGTAACGAAGTTTTTTGGAAATGGTATATTTTCACTTTGACCTCTATCCTTTTTAGCTAATTGTCCAATTACAACTGATACTACTTCTATCTTTTTTATTAACAACATCTTCACAATGTTACATTATAGCTCTCCATTTTTTTCTGGTTTTTTTTTTGGGGGGGGCGGGGTCAATTGTCGTATCTCCAGGCATTGCTCTGTCGATGATTTTACAGTCTTCGGTTCTTTTATTCTTTACAGCTAATTAACGCTTCTTTTTCTGGCTTTAGATTTTTGCAACCAAAGCCACGATCTTTTCTTATCTTTTTTTTCACACATTTGTCTCACAAACTGGACATATAGTTTTTTCTCCTTTTGTTCCTTTTCGGATTCCTTAATCACATGGTTTTTGAACTATGTAGCCTCTGGACACTCATCAATGTCAAAAATGATTTTGCCAGCTTTTATCTGTTCTAATACTTCATTATTAATATGTTATTATTAATCATCACCATCATCATCATTATTATTATTATTGGATTAACTAACAATACAATTTCCATCCTATATATCAAATTACAAGATACTAATGAAAATGATAAAGTCAGCCATTATCATCCAATCCTGCTCACGGTAGCTTATGGGTAACAATCCGACCATTTTACTACCCTGAGCAGCCCTGGATGGCTTGAGCTACCAATTTTTGTTAGCTTCACATAAGACACCTTAAGTCAATAGTCCCTACAACACTTTTCTGATGATCGATTCGCTTTCCCAAAGTACTGTCTTTTGGATTTCTCTCAATAATGTTTGGAGTTCTTTCTCATTATCAAACTCAAAGATTTTTTGAATG
>RDPX01000030.1:323461-391729 GCA_003991215.1 Morbakka virulenta
CCCAGTTTTTCAGCAACCCACACACTCACGGCTCTGATCAAATTATTCGTTTCTGTGATGTTCTTTGTGTTTACATATGAAATGGTCTCATTGACTTTATCAGTTAGCCTTTTGAGGTTTTTCTTGTCAACGTTTTTGAACGATATTCCATCACAATCTTTTCCATCTAACAAAATCACTTTCAATTCATCTATAATTTGTTTCTGTTCTTGATCTGTACCATCTTCCTCTACTTCTCCGATTTCAGCCCCTTCTACATGGGTGATTTGTTCCTTTTCGTCGTTATTCTCATTCTCCTGAACATTGGGTTCCCTTTCATCAATCTCATCATCTATTCCCCCTTCATTTAATTGAAATTCTCTCTCAATTTCTCTCCTGACCATTTATTATTATTATTATTATTATTATGAATTCAAGATCTCGAGATTGATCTTTCTTCTCGGTTATTTTAGATGTGATCACGTACAACAACAAGTTGTATGGGCAACCACACATTCCTTCTCCTTATTATTATTATTATTATTATTATTATTATTATTATTATTTAATATTATTTAATATTATTCTTGATTATTGTTACTGTGACTTTTTCTATCTGAATGCATGTCTTGAACGACATTTTACAACATACTTTTTTGTATAATTCAACTCATTTTTGCGTTTCTCAATTTTATGGCCATCCAAGGCTTCAATGTCGCTAAAATTTGATAACACNGATGTGATCACGTACAACAACAAGTTGTATGGGCAACCACACATTCCTTCTCCTTATTATTATTATTATTATTATTATTATTATTATTATTATTTAATATTATTTAATATTATTCTTGATTATTGTTACTGTGACTTTTTCTATCTGAATGCATGTCTTGAACGACATTTTACAACATACTTTTTTGTATAATTCAACTCATTTTTGCGTTTCTCAATTTTATGGCCATCCAAGGCTTCAATGTCGCTAAAATTTGATAACACCTGCGCACTAGTCCAACTTTTGTTGCAACTTGTGTTGGTTTTGTTTTTGTTACTTTTGACAAGACTGCAGTGCTATATTCAGTTAACGAACTTTGATAAGATTTCTCTTGCAAAAGACAGCGACCTCTGAACTTCTCAGATGGTGATTTCATTTCGCCATTGTTATGGTGATAACCTGTTAAACAAACATTTTCTTTTTTCCATTTAAAATTCCAACTGCAGGCTGTCTTCGTCTTTGGCACTTTTGTGTCACAGCAAACATGCAGAATTAAATGACGTCATAGCGACTGAAGGGAATTTTTCCCCGCTGTATTAATACTAACTTGAATGGTCCTTGTAAATATATGTAGGTTTAAATGAGCCCAGGATATTTTGTCAATAGGCGTGGGTATTTTTTAATCGGAGTGGTGGTCATTGGAGTTTTCTCTAGACTAACCTCTGAGTAGTAAGTCAGATTTTCCAAATACGAAACATTTTCCAATTGCATAAACAGACTTCCAAATTCCTGCATGACAGCAGAAAGGGGAAAGGGGCAAGATTTTAAGCCCAGTTACAAAGGTATTTTGGTATTTGAGCTTGAGGTCTTGTTTTCAAAGGGAGATAAAAATGATGAGGGGCAAACAAACTCTAGCCATTCATGAGATTTTTCAAGTCTCTTTCAGGTTTGTTAAATAAAGAAGAGAAGCTTTGAATCTGGGGCATCCAAACATAACAGTACGAGAAGGGTAAAAAGGCAATATTTACCAAAATGGCATCATTGCTTTCGTACTTGCCTGATGCTGACCTGCGAAAACATGTTGTTGATTTTGGAATTTCTGCTGTGGTCGAAGGTGGAGGAGAGACAGGACGCAGACGTGGATAAATACAAGAAGTTGATAGTGCACAAAAGCAAAAGCCAAATGTGGAAAGAGTTTATCATACTTGAGCTGGTAAACAGCAAATTCAACTGCTACATTTTAGCCTGATTGTCGAAAATCCCGTCATCCCCGGTATTACAAAAAAAGGGAACTACATCAATCCCTATCTCGTTGTCACCTAATTATGGCCACCGGTGTTTCTCCCAAAATTCCAATATTCTTTCCAATATCGAAAAATCTCGCAAGACTGGATTACCTGGAGTCCATCCAAACGCGCTGTCTATTGAATACCATGCCAAATTTTCACAAATTAGAAATAAGATGGAAACAATTCAGCTTTGCTTTGGGTTTGTAGTGGTCAGTGTTTCGGTGTTAACAGGTTGATTCCTGCATTTCAGAATACGATGAGGGGTTGGATATGAAAAGGATAAGAAATTAAAAATTGCTAGAAAAGAAAAACTCAAAGTATTTTCTACAAGACAGTGATTGAAAATCAACTCAGTACAGTATTGAACGGCCGTTTAGTATTGAAAGGCCATGCACCAAATTCCCTGTACACTTATAAACAAATTACACTGGTCAAAACAATTTTTCAGGTCGGCAAGGTAAAGACTGTCTTTTGTAATTCTGGGGTACTGATAACGAAAATCATATTTATTTCTTTAGGTAGCTCTAGTTTTTCTGCTGTGCGATATACCTCAAATGTGAAAATTTCTGTGATTTGCCTTTTACGTTACGTTACAGGAGGTTTGGATACAATGTGCATTTGGCTTCACGTGCAGAAAGTGTGTTGTAATATGGCAGATCAAAGCTGGGTCAAATAAATCATTTATCTGNCTTTTGACAAGACTGCAGTGCTATATTCAGTTAACGAACTTTGATAAGATTTCTCTTGCAAAAGACAGCGACCTCTGAACTTCTCAGATGGTGATTTCATTTCGCCATTGTTATGGTGATAACCTGTTAAACAAACATTTTCTTTTTTCCATTTAAAATTCCAACTGCAGGCTGTCTTCGTCTTTGGCACTTTTGTGTCACAGCAAACATGCAGAATTAAATGACGTCATAGCGACTGAAGGGAATTTTTCCCCGCTGTATTAATACTAACTTGAATGGTCCTTGTAAATATATGTAGGTTTAAATGAGCCCAGGATATTTTGTCAATAGGCGTGGGTATTTTTTAATCGGAGTGGTGGTCATTGGAGTTTTCTCTAGACTAACCTCTGAGTAGTAAGTCAGATTTTCCAAATACGAAACATTTTCCAATTGCATAAACAGACTTCCAAATTCCTGCATGACAGCAGAAAGGGGAAAGGGGCAAGATTTTAAGCCCAGTTACAAAGGTATTTTGGTATTTGAGCTTGAGGTCTTGTTTTCAAAGGGAGATAAAAATGATGAGGGGCAAACAAACTCTAGCCATTCATGAGATTTTTCAAGTCTCTTTCAGGTTTGTTAAATAAAGAAGAGAAGCTTTGAATCTGGGGCATCCAAACATAACAGTACGAGAAGGGTAAAAAGGCAATATTTACCAAAATGGCATCATTGCTTTCGTACTTGCCTGATGCTGACCTGCGAAAACATGTTGTTGATTTGGGAATTTCTGCTGTGGTCGAAGGTGGAGGAGAGACAGGACGCAGACGTGGATAAATACAAGAAGTTGATAGTGCACAAAAGCAAAAGCCAAATGTGGAAAGAGTTTATCATACTTGAGCTGGTAAACAGCAAATTCAACTGCTACATTTTAGCCTGATTGTCGAAAATCCCGTCATCCCCGGTATTACAAAAAAAGGGAACTACATCAATCCCTATCTCGTTGTCACCTAATTATGGCCACCGGTGTTTCTCCCAAAATTCCAATATTCTTTCCAATATCGAAAAATCTCGCAAGACTGGATTACCTGGAGTCCATCCAAACGCGCTGTCTATTGAATACCATGCCAAATTTTCACAAATTAGAAATAAGATGGAAACAATTCCAGCTTTGCTTTGGGTTTGTAGTGGTCAGTGTTTCGGTGTTAACATGTTGATTCCTGCATTTCAGAATACGATGAGGGGTTGGATATGAAAAGGATAAGAAATTAAAAATTGCTAGAAAAGAAAAACTCAAAGTATTTTCTACAAGACAGTGATTGAAAATCAACTCAGTACAGTATTGAACGGCCGTTTAGTATTGAAAGGCCATGCACCAAATTCCCTGTACACTTATAAACAAATTACACTGGTCAAAACAATTTTTCAGGTCGGCAAGGTAAAGACTGTCTTTTGTAATTCTGGGGTACTGATAACGAAAATCATATTTATTTCTTTAGGTAGCTCTAGTTTTTCTGCTGTGCGATATACCTCAAATGTGAAAATTTCTGTGATTTGCCTTTTACGTTACGTTACAGGAGGTTTGGATACAATGTGCATTTGGCTTCACGTGCAGAAAGTGTGTTGTAATATGGCAGATCAAAGCTGGGTCAAATAAATCATTTATCTGGAGGTTTGGATACAATGTGCATTTGGCTTCACGTGCAGAAAGTGTGTTGTAACATGGCAGATCAAAGCTAGGTCAAATAAATCATTTATCTGGTATTTTTGTTAGTGTTAATTTGTGGGTTTTATGTCCTTGACATGGTCATCAAGTGTTAACTTGCACTTGGGAGCGGTATGCTCGTTTGCACATATCAGTTGTCTTGTAATGTCCACATGTTGTCAGGGGGTCATGAACAATATTCAATTATAATTCAGTTATTGAACAATAACTTGCACGGATCAATTTTCTCCCATAACATTTTTGTTGGTGAGAAGTTGATTTAGATCAGATGAATTCATTCAGGGTACCAAAATTTTGATGATAGATTTGAAGGGTGATTCAGATGACCCGTCTTATTTTTCAGTTGTACAAATGAATGATGGTTTCAAGATCCTGCAAAATTCATCCTGATTGCTTTTGTTACATTAGTGGTGAATAGTTTTTGGAAATATTTTGGAATAACGCTGGCAGACCAAGACAAACCATGTGCTCCCCATGCAAGACATGTGCAGAACGTTGGAGAGAATGGACAAGTGGAACCAGACGGTCAATTGAATTTGGGATACTACTGGTTTGGAGGGAGCCTAGAAATCATGTTGACGACTGCTACTTCTGTTCAATAAATGTGACAGGTGCTGATATTCCTATTCCTGAGTTTAATAAGCTGCCTGATCTCTATTGATGAACATTCAGACAAGGAACAACATGATTACCAAGAACGTATTGATATTGATGATGATGATGATGATGATGATGATGACGATGATGACGAGGACTTTGCATGCTCTTCCACACCAGTACTATTTGATCAGCAGAGTCTGAGTGACTTGATAAGGGACCTTAGTTTATCCAAGGAATCTTTTGAAGTATTGGCATCACGGCTAAAAGATCGAAATCTTTTGCTGCATGCTACTAAAATCACCTTTTATAGAACACGTGGTAAAGAGTTCTTTGATGATCAAATTAACTTTGTTTTCTCTAAAGATATCTGCGGTGTACTGATGAAATTAGGTGTTACAGAATACTCTCCTACTGATTGGAGGTTACTTATTGACAGTTCGAAAAAAGGCCTGAAATGTGTTCTTCTACACATTACTAATGTTTATGGATCAATACTGATTGGTCATTCTACAACCTTTAAAGAAAAATATGATGCAATGAAAATTGTACTGCAGCATATCAAATATAACGACCACCAATGGCTAATATGTGTAGATTTAAAGATAGTGAATTTCTTGCTTGGGCAACAAAGTGGTTACACGAAGTACCTATGCTTTCTTTGTTATTGGGACAGTGGAGATAAAACAAATCACTGGACCAAAAAGTACTGGCCAGCAAGAGATCGACTTAATGCTGGAGGAAAGAGTGTTGTTGTTAATCAATTGCTACCACGTGATAAAATAGTGTTTCTTCCTCTGCATATAAAACTAGGGCTTATGAAACAATTTGTTAAAGCACTGGATAAAGATGGGCATTGTTTTCGGTATATTTGTAGGAGTTTTCCAAGCCTAAGTAATGGAAAGTTAAAAGCTGGTATATTTGATGAACCCCACGTTCGACAGTTGATGAGAGATCAAAAAGTTTGTGACTCTGTGAATGAACTGGAGTTAGGTGCATGGTTATCATTTGTAGAGGTTGTTAAGAACTTCCTTGGAAACTATAGAGCTGACAACTACAAAGAAATTGTAAAAAACATGCTTGCAAAGTTCAGGACTCTTGGTATCAATATGAGCATCATAATACATTTTCTTCACACCCACCTGGATCGATTTCCGGAAAACCTCGATGATATTAGCGATGAACAAGGCGAGCGATCCCACCAAGATATAAAGACAATAGAGGAAAGATACCAAGAAAGATGGGACATAAAATTGATGGCAGATCATTGTTGAAACTTGAAACACCGTACCCGTTGCCCTTCAAACGGAGATATTTTGGGGCTAATCGAATCGTTCAAAACGTTTGACGTTAAACTCCCTGGTCACTTGCCTAAAGTATGAACCTCACAACACACGTAGAGGCGGATAGGCTCGTTATTAAAACAAAATATATCCAGAAATAGATGGTTCACATCTGTGCACAACAGATGGTTGTCCTTGCTCGTGTTACGTCTACAAGATACTGTGGAATTATTGGCCATGGAACACCAGGTGCACTAGCTAAAAAACGTACAGTGGTTGTTCGAAATCTTGAATTCGCAAACAGAGTGTATACTACTGTGGAACGATTCTTGAATTTTGTGGACTGCAATAAGAAGGGAAGGATATAGTACAATTGGGAACGGTAAAGCGTGTCAGTCTTGATTTCGGGAACTGTGGTGCACAGGTACACAAGTGTGCCAACAGGTCTGGTGTGTTTAAAGGGTGTCAGGCTATACTTGCTCGTACTGTTTGAGTTAAGGTTGTCACAATTTGAACGTAGTCGGCTTCCATTGTTCAGAATATTGCCCTATTGTAATTTTATTCAGTGTTCTAAACACTTTATTTGCAACATTTAGCCTGCAAAGGTTTCCTCAGTTGAGCTCATCTCCCCTATTTTTACCATTCCTTTGGACGAATTACCTAGTTGATCCCGATTTTAATGAAGCGTGCAACCCCTCCATGATATTTCTCTTTCGTTTTCGGTGACCCTGCTCTCTCTCTCTCTCTCTCTCTCTCTCTCTCTCTCTCTCTCTCTCTCTCTCTCTCTCTCTCTCTCTCTCTCTGTCTCTCTCTGTCTCTCTCTTCCTGTCTCTCTCTGTCTCTGTCTGTCTGTCTCTCTCTGCGTCTCTCTGTTAGGGTATTTTTTTTCAAGCAATGGTGCATACTTCGTACTAAGNTATATTTCTCTCTCGCTTTCTCTGTCCCTTCTCTCTCTCTCTCTCTCTCTCTCTCTCTCTCTCTCTCTCTCTCTCTCTCTCTCTCTCTCTCTCTCTCTCTCTCTCTCTGTCTCTCTCTGTCTCTCTCTGTCTCTCTCTGTCTCTCTCTTCCTGTCTCTCTCTGTCTCTGTCTGTCTGTCTCTCTCTGCGTCTCTCTGTTAGGGTATTTTTTTTCAAGCAATGGTGCATACTTCGTACTAAGCTCGCTGAAAGTATTTGTTTAAACAATGCTCCTCCTAAGTAACTTCTTATCTCTTTCCAGTACTATTTCAAAGATGCTCCTCAAATGTCAACTAATTTCCTTCCATTAACTGTCGGCTTACCTTATTGTCCGGGGAATTATTAGGCATTCCCTGCATTTTATTTGGCCTGTGCCCTGGTTTGGAATTAACAAAAATTTGAAAGAACCCATGAAACATAACAAACAACTAGGTCTCTGACCAGCCATTTAATTGTCACCCCCCCCCCCCAAAAAAAAAGCCAAAAACGCATTCTGCAAAACACAGTAGATTCTGAGGAAGAGGGGTACTTGACCACACAAAAAAAGTCGAAATAAATAAATTCGTGTAAAGATAATGTAATGTTGCTACACTGGGCCGTTTTTATTGTATTTCATTTAATTGGTAAAATTTGTCTGGCCGGGGCTCCTAATGATAGTTGTTCTGTGAGAAGTTATGACGAAGGTTCACGGGGAGGAGGGAGGGGAGGGGCAAGCAGGATCACTGAGATTACAAGATTGAATGATATGGTTTATTGTACGCTTATAGTATAGAGTGGTTAAGAAATTGTCACCGCAGCACTTAACTTTTGTTATGATTAAATCTATGGAAGATAAACCAGTTATACCATTAAACCACACCGTTGAACCAGATTTTGATACTTAATTGTTAAGTGACCATTTTTGAAAATCTGCTGACAATTCTACCATTTTAGGCAACAGGATTTTATCAAGGGTGAAACACTCCTACACCACGCATTCCCTGTCAACGTTACCTCTTGTTATGAAAAGGATATTGATTAAAGTACACTTTTTTGTGAAATTTTGTTACTGTATTTAAAAGATTCACTCTTTCAGATGTTAATTTATCCCCCTTATTCTCTTTGTTAATTTTTCTGGAAAGATTCTTACCATCTTGCTCTTTGGTAAAGCTCAACAGCATATCGAAACATTAAAAAGCATACATTTTCGCCTTCGTTTCCAGCCTGATGTCAACTAAAATTTAGTGACGTGAACATTTACTTTAAAAATCCCTGGTGGGTTCGGATTTTATTTTATTTTAGTCCATTTACAGACGGGCACCCAAGAGAGAGATGGAGAAGAATGTTGCCAAACAGACTAAGAGTGACCCCAAGAAATTCTGGAGTTATCTGAATTCAAAGAGCAAACAGAGAAATGGAATATACTATCTTGAAGACCCAAATAACCAAGAAGATGGTAAACCCCAAATGACAACTGATGATGGTCAGAAGGCTTAGGTACTTGTCAATTTCTTCTCGGGTGTTTTATAAAACAGCCTCTAGGTCATCCACCATCCTAGCTCTTCAGAACCATCGATACTTTTTTAGATACCTTTAAATCACAAAGGATATGAGCTGCAAGAAGCTAAAAAAGCCGAAAATATCCAAATCACCAAGGTCGTGTTCTGCAATCACGTGTGCTAAAAGAACTCCCCATACTAATGAAGATACCTCCCTCAGAACAGAAATGCTCTCAAATGACTGGGGAAAAGCTCTTGTGTCAGCCATTTCTGAGAAAGGAAGCCGCCTCAAGGCTAACATGTACCAGTATTGTGCGTAAAACAATGAAATCAATTGTTAGGGACCAGATCATGGAGAGAAATAACTTGCCCAGCAACAAACAGTATGAGTTCACCACTGGCTGGCCCAACACCTTCAGCTGCTGAAAGTTCTGGATAAATCAACAGAAATACTTGACTTGGGTGATGAGGTGGGCAGAGTTTATTAGACGTCATGAAAGCTTTTGCCAGGTCCCCCATAAACGACTAATTAGCAAGCTGCTCGGCTATCTGTTTAGGGACCTCCTCCTTAGCAGGGTACAAGGATTTCTCATTGGATGTAACCACGGGGTTCAGGTAAAAAGAGTCTTCTTATGTATCTGTTACTAGTGGCATCGTGTTCTGGAACCGATTATATTCGTCATTTATATCAATGACTTTCCAGAGGTAACAGTCAGTGATTCTTATCTCTTTGCTGATGACATCAAGGCTTTCAATAAAATACAGCCCTATGCAGATAACCTTCAACTGCAGAATAAGCTAAGCAATCTGGGATAGTGGTCAAGGTAGTGAATGCTAAGCTTCTATGATCGCAAGTACAAGGTGTTGTCACTTGGTATGAACTATAACTATGACTTTTTCCATAAGCTAACTTGTGGTGGTACACGTTATGACCTTGAGTATACAACCAACATGAAGGACATTGGCGTGACTCTAATCAGCTCTCTGAGTTTCGAGGATCACATACAAGATATATCGACGTATGTTAATAGCAATATTTGTAAATATTGAAATACTTATCCTATATAAAAATTATTTATAATAAGATAATATCAAAACCTGAATTCCAGGATGGTCATTATTAGAAGTCCATTCACCTTCATCTCTCTGGGTGAAAATATATTTCTTTAGCTCTACAGAGCGTTTGTCAGGCCACACTTGCAATATGCTAGCGCTGTTTCGTGTTCCTTCAAACAGAAGCACATGGATGTCCCAGAAAATGTGCAGAGTAAAGGCTCAAAACTTGTGCCCAGGCCAACGAAACTAACTTATGAAGAGATTAAAAATGCTAAAGTTGCCTTATTAAGTAAGAGGAGAGGCAGAGGCGATATGATTGACACATTCAAAATCATGAAAATGTATGACACCCAAGTCAAAATCGATATACCTATCAATATTAGCAGTACCTCCGTCAAACTCAGAATAAACAAGAATTCAAGGGAAAATCATTTCAATAGCAGAACTAATAGATGTTGAACAGCTTACTTCAAGCAGTCATTGACTTTGACACAGTCTTTAAATTCGAGAAGAGACTCTTCAAATTAAAAGAATAGCTTTGAACAGTTGCATTTTCCGTGGCGAAAACACCATTCAGTGGATTTCTGTTCTGATTTTGAGCCTTGGCGCTTATTTGTCCCATCCAGATTCCATACACTCAGTGACATTTTTCCTTGTGTAGCTGTTTACCTACAATTATTAACAGCTTTAGATTAGAAAATATTTACAACCCATCAGAAAAAATACACACAGCCAAAAAACCCACCCATTCACCCAAGCCTGCGTTCCGAAAATTTTGTGCATGTCACGTCCTCATTTTTAATTTTTCTATGAAAAAGTTGAGATCAGTCCCTTTTTGGAAAAAGTATTTGTTTCTTAAACAGACAACAAAATAATACACATTTGAAGGGAATTGAATAAAACGAGTTTGTTCGATAAAGGCTATGGGGTTACAAAAGGATTTACAGTATCCAGAAGAAAAAAAATTGCTGATTGACCAAACTCGACTGATGAGGAAAGGCAAAAATGAAGCAAGAATTTACTCTCCTGCTTCCCCGGAAACGCTTACTGTGGGCAAGGCTGGTAATAAAAAATTAATATGGAAAGCATTGTTTTGAAAAATAGCTTCGTTGTGCAATGTGGTAAAATGATTACGCGCTGTCAAGGTCCTGGGATATTATTCCAATATTGGCATTCACAGTCCAAACAACGTCATCCTGCTATGATGCTGGCTTTTTTTAATTTGTGTCTCGGTTAAGGAGAGACAGCAGCCAGACATGAAAAAGAAAAAGCGCATGGTGGTCGATCATGTTCAGCAGCAGGATAATAAATTGCCCCACATGGGACCCACAGGGAAGCAACAGATATTTAATTCTGTCGAGAATGTTCTCCTTCTATATCGAAGACGCCACCACCGGACAGTTCCTTGAAACCCAAAGTACGCCGTTTTCCAAACATCAAATATCTTCATTTGGAACAACGCATTTTTGCAATAACCTCAAACTTAAAAGCCATGTGGCTTTATCTGGGAAAACATTTTCCGTTCACCTCAATTGGGAAACTTGGGAAAAACTCTTTTGTTGTGCAGAACGTCTTACTGAATTTTTTTAAAATTCTCTCCGGTCAAAGGATAGGGGTCAGACTAAATGTAATGCGGATTGCAGTTGATTGTGTCGGCAATCATCCACAAACTGGTGGTTTAGGTTTGTACTCCTCAGTGGCTACGCCAATGATCATTGCTGTGACAATGGGGAGGGCCACACACTCTAGTTAAATAGGAAATGTGGAATTTCAGGGCAACTGGCAACCCCAGATCTCATACTGCCATAGAAAGATTTAATTCGACCTATGCCCGTCCAGCAAGGTATTGTCATTGTCATTGAATCTCCCTCGCTAACATCACAGTTAAGCGATTGTACTGTTACAGGGGTGTTGTCGACGAGTTTTTTTTGGACGAGGGGCCAAAAAAGGAAGGTGGAGGGGAAGAGAGATGCAGTAATCCTTCGAGCTGAATATTTCGTCCTTCATAGCATTATCAGTCATCGTGCAGCCTGCTTTTTGTCAAATGTCTTCAGGCAAGTTATCGTACTTTTCTTTTGGAAGTTGGTGTAAAGTTTCTCTGGCTTAGTGAAGTATCAATATTTTCACTCTCTTTCTCCAAGAATGATTTTCATAGCCAAGCTATCGACACTTTTTTCAGTGTCAAATTTTGCTGTTCTTTGACGATCAAATGTTTTGATACATCAGCATACCAAACAACTACGTGTTGCCAGAGGTTAATGGCATCAAGTAGCTTAAAGCATACCAAACCATTAAGTCATAAGCAGACTTCCTGATCTTTTTTTCTGTGCATGTAGAAAGGTTGTCTAAAAGGGGCAGAAAATTTCCCACCACTTCTTCTTTGATAAAGCTGACCAATGTTCACCGTGATTACATTTATTAAAATCCATCCACATATTTTGCTAAAAGTGAAAGTTGATGGCATAACCAATTGATAATGGTTTATTAAAATGCTTCCGAGGTTGTTGATGGAGAATTCGGTATTTTGTGGCCAGGAGGTTCTTTTAAACGGCTTTCGACGGAAGAAATTCACAGTTTGAAATACTTTCTCTTTTTCTTTCAGCCATCTAAATAGTAAGGATTGAGAGATGTTATAGTTTACTCCAATCTCAATGTGAGACTTATTTGTCATTTGAAATTCATTAGTAATATCTGCTTTTGGTAATACATTGTGGGTTATTCTTGTGACTCTTTCTCTACCTCTTTCTTTCTGCATCTCCCGCTCAACTTGCTCAACCAAATGGCTTGCTGCTGTTAACACAATCTTTTGTGATAAGTCTATATGTTTATTATATTCCACCAGTTTAGGATTTCTTTTTCCGTGAGTACTCAAATGTATATTCAGATCATGTTGGATGACAAACTTTTTGCTGGAGTACTTTCATATCAACATAGATTTGTTATCATAAGCTTCGTCAACACTGAGAATCTTTGTTATTACAACTCTTTGCTTTAAGACTTTGCAAAGCCAAAAAGATTATGGTTTTGTTCCTTGTGTCATGATGCTCTTTTGCTTATATTTCTTTTTACTGCAAACCTTTTTCCATTATATGAAGCTTTTAGAAAAAGATGTATAGGAAGATCTCTTACGTACTGTTAATAACAAAACGGTAAAATGACAATAAAAGTTAAATCAAGATAGTGCAAAGCTATTGCTCTTCGTTCTAAAAAAAAAATTTCATGTAATTTCTTTTTTCGACTAACTAGATTGTAGAACTTTTTGGCTTACCTTTACTATATGACTTGGATGCTTTTAAGTCTGAGGTTAAAGCATTTTTTCTTGGCCTACTATTTTCCTCCTTTTTTGTTTCACAGTGTTATACACTTTGTGGTTTCATGCCTTGTGCAGTTCGTAAAAATTTGAATAAATAAAAAATGAGATCAACATTTCTATTGGCAGAGCTAAACCGAAGTCCATTCTTAGATATTTGTGTGATACAGTACCGTCTGTCAAAGTGACAACCTGATACAATCCAAACTCCAAAATATGCAATGAACTAGACCAGGGGTGGGCAACCTTTCCAGAGAGTGGGCCAGATCCTTCAAAAATTTTCTTCACGCAGGCCAAACGTAATAAGAAAAGCGAGAAACAAAAAGAAACAAAGAGAAAAAGCAAAAGACAGATTATGTAAATTAACCTTGCTGTCATTATTGCCGTCCTCGCTACGAAAGTGGAGTGAAACCACACCGGTGCACCCGTTTACAAGCAGTCAAAACTACACCGGTGAAAAATCGCACCGGTGTGGGTACGGAAGTGTGGATCGCAGTTATTTAAGTGAAAGAGTTTTTCCTGAATCTCAAGTTTGACAAAGTTATGTTTTATTCAATACATTCAATATCTGCAACCGCTAGACAATTGTATTTGCTAACAAAAAAATGATAATTTTTTGACCTTCGCGGGCTATGAAAATTCTTCTCGCGGGACGGATTCTGGCCCGCGGGCCGTAGGTTGCCCACCCCTGAACTACACTATATGATCACCAAGGACAGTAGACATAGTATTGTACACGAAAACCTTAAAATTGGTCTAAAAACCGACTTCGATACTAAAGCCGTTAGCTTTGCCATACATTGTTCTTGCTCCATAATATTTTGCTTTTGCCTCCGTTACCAGTGTTTCCGGTACATTTCACTGATCGAGGCACCCATACACTAGTTCTCTAGGGACTCCATCCCATTCCTTTTAAAACTGACTGAGGCACTCGTACACCAATTCTCTAGGGACTCGATCCCATTCCTTTTAAAGTCAAACGAGCTGTTTTAATGGAAATATGTAGTACACCTCTTTATTTACGTCAAGTTATTTCTTCTGTAACTGTCTGACAATGAAAGTTGGATCGATTGTTTCCTTTGCTGGACTGAGACCACTCCTCCTTTTTACCTCTCCTCTGCAGTGGCCACAGATTTTTTTGTTCTCTAGAAACAAATGTTTTTTTAAAAAGTAAATCTCTAAATTACGAGGTAGTTGTTGTGTACAACACAAATATAAGGGAAGCATATACCTTTTTCCTAAAGAAAAGGCTTAATGGTATCAGAACAACTCCCCCTACCTCTAACATAACAAAACTAACAACAAAAATGCCAAAAGCATCTTACAAAATAGGATTGCTCTTGTTTTTTATGCCAATGTGTAATGCTCTCTTCTTGATCGAAGTAGGTATTGGCATTAAAGTGTTGGTGACTTTCTTTCTGCTGATGAAGTGATTGGAGACACTAAAGTTATTCGTTGCACAACCGAAAAGGTGTAGTAATGTGTATTGTCCGGTGACATCAAATTCTGCGCCTGGAATTTGTCTACAGAAAGTATTTGAGAGAGAAGGATTGTAGCTAACACCACAAGTTCACTTGATCAGTGCGTTTTGATGATATGAGAAACTTTAAGCCTGTGTCAGGGTGCGAGAGTCTGTTTGTCACAGAGAAAATTTCCCTAACAAATAAAGGCCTTCATTCTTACATAAAACCTAATACATCCCCTCCTCCTATGTGATTTTTGAACCTCTTGTCAACCGACTGTAGGTCAAAACAATAAGTATTAGTCTAATTGATCTCTTTTGGTGCAATATCAATACCGAAAGCAACGTGCCTTCAGGACCCAATACTGAAACAGTTTTAAAATAACGATACTCTAAATATTGAACATATGCTTTGTGCTACTTGTTTCTGTTGGTTTTTGAAGAGCCATACAACGATACATACAGAACCTCTTTATACTCACCCCTTTGTCCACACAAGTCTTTTTTCTTTTGGTGTTGTTCCTAGCACTTCAATTATAAGTTGGATTAGTTTTACCTTTTTTGTTTCACAGTTTTTCAATCCCCTCGCCAAGTCTTGGTATTTCAATCTTTTTTCTATTTTTTTCCATCAGTCTTGGTTTCACATAAAACAGCAACGTTTATAATCTGGCATTTGTTGTTTTTCTTCTCCACTATAATCATATCGGGTCTTCTTAGTTCAACAAAATGGCCTGTTTTTATTGAAAAGTCCCATAAGACTTTATACCCTTCTTTTTCGCATACAGCTTGTTCTTCATGTTCATACCATTTTTATCCCTTTCAAGACAGTACTTTCTGCATAGCTCCCAACGTAGCTTTTTTCCTACCTAGTCATGCCATTTTCATGAGATTTTACTCCTTTTGTGCTATTTCACTACATTCACTTGAGATGTGATTGATGTTTTCATCTGTTTTTACTGCCTTGTTGAATCTTACCAATTTTCACTTTCACTAAGTTTGTTATCATTACCTGTTCTTGTGCGGCAGAAGCTGGTTCCTTTCCAAAAACTAGTAAATTTCATCAGATATTAATGCTGTTAGCAGGTTCTAACAAAGAGGTAAACATGTAATGGGGCGGTCGTTACTTGTATTTTTAACCCTTGGCTTGTCTTTCTGTAAGAGAAGAGTGCGACCCTTTGTTTTCCACGGTGGTGTCTTTCCCTCGACGCATGCAATTAAATTTCTCTAAAAATTTATATTTTTTTCTTTTTTTTTTCTATACAATGCCAAGCCGAATGTTACCCTGGCCTTTGAGGCAATGCAAGGGTTAGTATAAACTCTGGTCTGCTCTGCTACTCTGGTCTGCTCTGCTACTCTGGTCTTTGAGAAACAGAAACAGCAAATCAATTTCTAAATTGAAAAGAATAAGGGAAGATAAGAAAACAAGAAAAGAAACAAATAAATCAGAAATCTAGTTTGAGAATGCTTTTCGTAAGATGTTTCATTTTCATTTAAGGTCATCTTGTGAATTTCAAACAGAAACGACCTGGCATTTTATTTATATGAAAATCAGTGCCTTTGGCTATGACACCTAGCGCTCCAATAAGTACAGGCACCACAGTTGTTTCCGAATGCCACGTTCATTCTATCTCAATTTTAAGGTCGGAGTATTTTGAAATGTTATCAATCTCTTTCACAGAGGTATTCTTACCACTAACACAGGTCATGTCAATCATCAGGCAGGTTTTCTCTTTGTGGGCTTTGACAATTTGATCAGATTTGTTTAGCAGCATTTCTTAGTCAGTCTGGATAATAAAATCCCAAGGGACACTGGTATTCTCATTTTCAGTAACTGGAGGGGTTTCATGATGATACCAATTTTTGTAGCATGGTAAAGAGTAGAACTGAGATACATTTTCACTAAATATATTGACCAACTCAGTCGTGTCGAACGTTGTATTCAGTGTTGGCTACGACAGAACATCCCAATACAATACGATCAATTGATTCTGGGAGTTTCCGGCATAACCTACAGTTGGGTCTGCCCCATGTTTAAGTATATTGGCCTGATAATTCCGACTGTACAGGCTCTGTATTTTTACAGCAATACTTTAAAGACGTGTTAAACTCCATTTGTATTTTGCCTCTTCCTCCTTCCTTCCTTGATAGATACAATCCTTTTACCGTTGCTTTTGAGTAATGCATACGATGCACTGTAAGTCGTTTCCGAAGTTTGCGATGAAGAGCCTGAATGTCGCTAACAGACGAATTACATTGAAACTATATATTACAACAGGTACTGCTAGAGTATTGATAGCTTCAATCCTGTTGGCCGCGTTCGATTCAGTTTTTAAAATAGCTCTTACACGACGACAGAATTCTTTTTTAATCTTCTCTTTCGTCAGGTCATGCCGGATAAGTCCAGCTTCAGACACACCAAGGTATCTGTATACATCTTCATATTCTAAATCCTTTATATTATCTCCAGTTCCTAAGTCAAAATTATCTGACCCTACCAAATTTCCTCCTCTTAATGTTGTATTAGTATATTTATCAAAACCGAAGTACATTCCTATGTCATCGCTGAATGATTTCACAGTTTGTAAAAGGCCATAAAGGTTTGCATTATTCTTGGCAACCAACTTCAAGTCATCCATAAAGAAAAGATGTTCTATCATTTTCTTTGCAAAGTTGTAACCTATCCTGTTTGATTAAGTGCAAAAGATAAAGGTATCAAGCCTAAACAGAAAAGAAATGGCGACAGAGAATCGCATTGAAAGATTCCACAATTAATAGGGGAAGATTTCAGATATTCATCTCTGTACTTAAAAAAAAAGAGTTTTCTTCCATTGTGACATGGTTGGTTCAAGAAAGTTAATGACTCCAGGGGAGACAGTTCAAGTACTTTCAGGATCCAGCTATGTGGCACGCTGTGAAAAGCCTTCTTGTGCTGTATCCAAGCCATACTTAGATTACGATTTTTGAGCTTTTGAACAACGAGATTTGAACAATTCTCTATTATCATCTTACTGATTAGAATGGTGATCTCTGAAGCCAAAGTGAACCCCTCTTACTTTCTTTTTGTTCGACAGGCAAAAAGTTGTTAGTTTCAGAAAGGTGAACGTGCACTCTGTAAGAATACATGTTAACATCTTAGTGGTTTGTCAAGGGATATTGATGTTTGTCATTATTATTAAAAAAATATTTCCTTCCTTTGTTCCTTTGTTTCTGATAGCATGAACTTTTGAGTGAATATGGTCAAGCCTATTTTAGTTTATTTAAATAATAATTAGTTGCAGCCTTTTCCTTATGTGGTATTATAATTCATCATCATCATGTGCCATCTTCGTATCGAAGGTTGGCCACCATGGTTTCCCATCTTATTCGATTCTCCGCTGCTCTCTTCGCTTCCTCGTATGTCCTTGTTGCACTCCACTCTTTGATGTCATCAGTCCACTTCCTATGTTGTCATCCTTTTGATCTTTTTCCTTCTGTTGCGCCCTCTAAGATGACATTGGGTAGTTTACCTCCAAAGCCAGGGAGTATATGGCCAGCGTATCTCATTTTCCTTTTCATGAGGTCCTTCATTATAATTATCATTTTTAATATCATTGTTTTTGTTACTAGTATTATCTGCATCATTTAATTATGTTTCTGTTTTGTTGTCTTTTTGCTGATTTTTAAAAAAGTATTTTTTGCAGTTTTTGGCATTCAATCATTTCTGCATTTGTACTTTTCTAGTATTGCTTTCACAGCCTCTTCCTGAACATGTTTAATTTCTTAATTCCTTTTCTCTTTTATTTTACTTCCAACGTAATTTTATTGATGACGTAACAATAAGTTGCGAAATATTTCAATGAATTCCGGGGGCATTTTTGCTCTTTTTAATATATATTCCAGAGGGCACAGTTACGTCTTAAATTTATTCGCTACAAAAATTGACTGGTTTCTCAGCAAACTGTTGCAAGAACACCATTTTATAGATGTTTCCATTTTTTCTCTGGATATTGCTGTTTATGTTGACAGTATTCATCATCCAGTGACTGATAAATTCCTACCAGATTCTATTTTCATGGAAAGTCCTGTAAAAATCCCTGCTGATTTATCAAAAATATTCATCACCCCCAAAAGAAGCAACTAAGAGACAACAAAAAAACAAGTCTGTAAAATTGTTTAAAGTTAAACTCAAATTACGGGGAACTTTGTCTGTGTATCCTTTGTTGATTTCTTATGGTGCATATTACTTTTGCTGAACGTAGGGATCCAGGGCTCACACTTTGTTGCTTTGAATGACCAGATTTTTGGCCAACTAAAAGAGTTTCTCAAACACATGGGCAACACAGTTGTGGAAGTAAATGCTTCAAATTACATTAACCTCATCAAGGAGAATATGAAATCCCACACATTGTCAAAAAGGTCGTTGACGTCTTAAGAAAATCGGTTCATTAATGTAACTGAACACGAAAGACGTCATGCACCACAATAGCGATAAAACCGCACCAACAATTATGAAGACCTCAACATCGGAAAAAAATGGGTTCTCTCAAAATGAGTGTATTAATTTCTTTAATTTTGAAAAAGTAGGTTTCTAATAATTTAGAAACATTAAACTCACGCCGGTTTTTGAATTATTGTGGTTAGTTAGCCTAACTTCAAAGTCCGAAAATGTACAGAGAATACAAGGCGCTTATTTGAAAAACCACATTTTTTCCATCAGAACAAATTTATAAGAACAGTGGGCTCAAATTTTGGTCAAGAAACAATAAAAGAACAATGCACTTTTTCTTTAGCAACGACGGGAGAACAAGAACATCTGTGCCTTAACGAAAATTACCTGGTTCGTTTTAAAAAGGTGTAAATAATCTCATATAAAGGGGGAAAATGTTGCAATTTGGTGTTCAAGATCAAAGGCTTTTAGTTTGGTGGAGGCTCAAAAATACTTATTTGTTTAATTTGAAGTGCTAAGAGCCAAGATTACACTTTGAGATATCGCCATCCAAGATTATTACAATGCTGGTAGTGAATAGCATCATGATTGACAAGAGTAAAGGGTGATGTTGCAAAGCTCTTTACACCCTTCATGCACGATTTGAAAAACGTGTTTGGTGGGTCATGCAAGACCAATTAAAAAGTAGAAGCTCAGGTAGCACAAAAGAACAACTTTTTCCTTATCCTTTTATCTCAGGTGAATTCGACTGATGTTTTAATAGTCAAAACCAGACCTAAGACGTATTAAGACTTATCTTTGGAAAATAACGAAGGCAATTTTTCTAACAAGCAGCCCCAGGGCGTATTCAGTTTTTAATGCCCTGGGTGGGGTGCGAATTGTAGAGACAGGCACTTACTTTAGCTTGGAAAAACCGTTAAAAAAACAAAACGTGACATAAAACTATACTTTTGTGGAGAGAACTATGCAACGGGTGTCAAAATCAAGAGATTTGCTCAGATGACTTGCAATATAGGACAAACAACCTGTATCAAAAGACATTTAAGAACATTTAAATTGGCTTTTTCCTTCTCCATGTTTGATATAAACTAATATCACATTTTGGTGGTGTCTTTTCAAGAAGAATAAAACATTTTAGACATTAAAAATTCGGACCTTGATGATTTTGTTGAAGAAAAAGGGTAATTGTGGATTTTTTTTACAATTTTTCTTTGTCTGTATTGTATCAGTCGACAATTGTTTTTTTCTTTCTGGGGCTGGTAAATGGTAACAAATTGTTTTTGCTGTTTTTTTAGCATTTGTGATATTATATTGTATAACTGAAAGCGTTTTTAGAATTAAAAACAGAGATCACTACTCTGAATATAAAACGTTTAACGTCTGTGACTCATCAAAGTGCCTTTTTCACGTCCTATTTTTTATGTCATGTCTTGATTGCCAATGTATCAGCTATCAAGAAAAAAACCAAATCGAGTAAAATAGGAGGCTCCATAATTTTCGAAAGTTCATAAGGTGTATTGTAAAAAAAACCCCATTCCTTTCGCTGTACTCAAATGTACTGGAAGTCAGTAAGAGGAACAGGATTAGCAGCAGTAATAATACTAGCAATAGTAATGGTGATAGAAATAGTAATAGTGATAGAAATAGTAATAGTGATAGAAATGGCAATAGTGATAGAAATAGTAATAGTGATAGAAATGGCAATAGTGATAGAAATGGCAATAGTGATAGAAATGGTAATAGTGATAGAAATGGTAATAGTGATAGAAATGGTAATAGTGATAGAAATGGTAATAGTGATAGAAATGGTAATAGTGATAGAAATGGTAATAGTGATAGAAATGGTAATAGTGATAGAAATAGCAATAGTGATAGAAATGGGAATAGTGATAGAAATGGCAATAGTGATAGAAATGGGAATAGTGATAGAAATGGTAATAGTGATAGAAATGGGAATAGTGATAGAAATGGTAATAGTGATAGAAATGGTAATAGTGATAGAAATGGNTAGTAATAGTAATAGTAATAGTAATAGTAATAGTAATAGTAATAGTAATAGTAATAGTAATAGTAATAGTAATAGTAATAGTAATAGTAATAGTAATAGTAATAGTAATAGTAATAGTAATAGTAATAGTAATAGTAATAGTAATAGTAATAGTAATAGTAATAGTAATAGTAATAGTAATAGTAATAGTAATAGTAATAGTAATAGTAATAGTAATAGTAATAGTAATAGTAATAGTAATAGTAATAGTAATAGTAATAGTAATAGTAATAGTAATAGTAATAGTAATAGTAATAGTAATAGTAATAGTAATAGTAATAGTAATAGTAATAGTAATAGTAATAGTAATAGTAATAGTAATAGTAATAGTAATAGTAATAGTAATAGTAATAGTAATAGTAATAGTAATAGTAATAGTAATAGTAATAGTAATAGTAATAGTAATAGTAATAGTAATAGTAATAGTAATAGTAATAGTAATAGTAATAGTAATAGTAATAGTAATAGTAATAGTAATAGTAATAGTAATAGTAATAGTAATAGTAATAGTAATAGTAATAGTAATAGTAATAGTAATAGTAATAGTAATAGTAATAGTAATAGTAATAGTAATAGTAATAGTAATAGTAATAGTAATAGTAATAGTAATAGTAATAGTAATAGTAATAGTAATAGTAATAGTAATAGTAATAGTAATAGTAATAGTAATAGTAATAGTAATAGTAATAGTAATAGTAATAGTTCATAGTCACGAAGGAGCATCCCCACAAAGTATTAAAATATAAAAAAATACGCTTAAGAAAAAAAATTGAGCTAAAAGGTGCAGATTGCACTGCAACCCAAAATATATTTTGGAAAACCGAGAATCTGCTACCTAAAGATTCGAAAAAGAGAAGCAGAACTGAAACAAAGTACACTTTTATTGAAAAATATATAATTGTTTAAGCAAATAATTCTAGTATTTTTAGCATTCCTGAGATTTTTCAGTCGTCAGTCATATTTTGTATAAAATTCACTTCCGATCTATCTATATTTTCTTTGTGGGAATTCATTATTGGAAACGAAGTAAATTGCTATTTTAAAGTGACATGTTCGATCTTTGATATGTTTTGAGCCTGTGTGTTGAAAAAAGTTCTTTTTTGGTGTGATACTCGAAGTAATCCATGCAGCTCAATGTATCATGGCAATAGCGAGGAGATTCTCCCTTCCTGCTGCTACGAACATCGAATTCATCTCATCTTCTAGTTTTAAAGAATACTAAATGTCCTCTTTATTCGGAAAGGAAGGAAAGAACCCGCTATCCACCCTGGGAGCCTCTAAAAAAACTTGTATGTTTCAATTCAGAGAAAACAAATATTTATTGGACAGAAAACTAGCCCTATACGAGCAGCAACCCTTGGGGCTCTTTGTTTGAGAGAAGCAAATGGAAATGCTAATGACAATTTGAAGGGTAGTTTGCGATTGCCCCTAAAAACATAACACGACTAGCTTATTACCTCATGGTTCAAGACATTGTTTGATGATCTAAGAGAATCACGATTTCTTATTGATTCCCATAGCAGCTCAACATGAAAATTATTGAAAAGAATAATTTATAACTTTCACCATTTACAACTCAAATAAATTATATTTTAATCATATACATATTTGAAAGGATTGGATGAATCATTGTATTCCATAACAGGCTCATAAATTTCATTTCTTTCGTCAATAAAAATATTCCATTCAACAAATAAATCCATAATGTCATCAAAACCTCAGAATTTGATATGATTTAGGATCTGTGGTCATCGACTATTCACAGTGCGCACTATAATTTCCACTACTTAAGTTTCAGATATCCTCTTTGATATACCTTTCGAAAATAAACTTGGGCACTTGCTATCAATTTCAAAAAGACGTGCCAAAAAAAAGGCGTATGAAGATATTTAGTCATATTGGGTGGCACGACAGGGTTTTCAAAAAAATATATTTTAATAAATTATTACATTTTATTCTTTATATATTATTTTGTATATATATTGTATATATTATAAATTATTATATTCATTTTTAATATTTTAATTACTATAATTATAAATAGTTATAATTTACAATAATATTTTAATTTTTATCTAAATTATATTTTTAGTTTTGCAATGAATGAAAATATATTTCTACCAATTGATGAACATGATACGTATATTTACAGAAACTATTTCTATTTTCTGCCTATTCCTCTCTTGGTTAGCTTCTCCTAAAAGTTTTTTATAGTTTTACCTACATTGGATGTCGCAACGTAAAGTAAGTAAGTAAGAAAAGGGTTATTATTCGTATTCCTTATAATTGTAAAAGCTATCAACGAATACGTATATTTTGTTTTTGGGATTATTAGGGAGCTCAAGTCCTCAAAAATCCCCCCAACTTCCCCAACCCCCTACCTGAAATTGACCAAATAATACTTAATGTTTTGGACTAAATACTTAAATTACCCATCAGATGTATCCCAGCTTTTATGTGTCTTATATTTTTAGTGTAATGTTGTTTCCACATACACAACTCGTTTTCCAATAAATGCGAATGTGTTGACTCTCTGCTTTTCTTGGCTATTTCCTGCACCAAACAATTTGAGGATTTGGAGATGATTTGGATTTGTAGAAAACTGTGAAATATGTTTTCACTGAACTGGATTTCTTTCAGTGCCTATGGCTCCAATTGCCACATGTTCTACCACCTGAGTTTTCGACTCCCATTCTTCATCCAATTATTTTTACTATTTGGCGTGATTGAGAAATTATATCCAACATTAGGGGGTTGGGGTAATAGAATGGCCCTTTAAAAGTGAAAATTATGTTTCCAAAAATGATCTGCTGAAGGATAGACGCCGATAACTCAGAAGGCAGAGCAGGTACCCATGATAGCGATTGGTATTGGATATCCAACGATAAAGGTTTGGGGAAAAAATAGCGTATTTATGTGAAAGGCGTGGTTGCAACATCGATCTGGTAAAGAACACGCACCGATAGCTCAGGTGGTACACCATATCCTTTTAGATATCCCTCTCCTCATTCCTTCTCCGAGTTTTAAGTCATTTCAACGTTGGTGTGGCTGTTGCAAGTTTGTGAAAAAGTATCTTGCCTCATTTGCTTTACTTTCTTGCTAGTGTCAGCTTTGTAAAGTCACCCAAAGTAGTGACTTACTCTTTGCAATGAATATAGAGTATCCTGCAAAGCCATTTGTTTTGAAGCACATCCATTGTTTTGCTGTCTCCTTTGTTCACTTCCAATATTCCATAACAGTATGACAGGACCGGAATTACTAGTGTCTTATACACTTTTACACAATTTGTTTTTCTATCCAATAGCAGATAGTACGATTCTCACCTTCTTTTTCCTTCTGTTGCCCTTTATATTAATTATTCATAGACTTTCACGTTAAATTTGATCAAATAACTTTTCAGAATCTAAACTCCAGATAAATATCCCTTTCCATTCGATAACTTGTTTAACTATTTCTCGTAGTACAAACCCTCGATCTGTTGCTCTCCCCTATTTTATATAGTCTACTTGATCTTAAAAATTTTCTTGCCTACGACAGATAGTCAAATAATGCCACGCATGCATTCTTCCATTCCTTTTCTTAACTCGTTAAATCTGAGAAGCAGCCCCTGCTTCCATTTCTTCGGAATCGCTTTATTTTTCCTTTCTTTACTATCCTTTAATATAGTTGTGTAGCTTAAGTCCCTGTGTTTGCCTTAAAGGTACTCCTGACACCAAGCCATATTTTAAAGGCAACTTATTCAAACCTTTTTATGGACTTCCTAGGGCTGCCTTGCTAAGTTATACTTCTTTTAACTTTCTTGTTCTTACCCTTAAAAGGAATGTGTTCTAAGGTTAGTGTCAATCAGGACATGCGGCTGTAAAACCCTAGTTTGAAATAAAAATGGCACCAAATTAGATAATTTCACAGCGTCTCGATAGGGTTTTATCTGAAAACAAGGAACTTCAGCACCTCCCGGCTGATATAATAAATAAACAAGAGGTACTGTATCAATCACGGTTACACCTAAAGAAGCTAGTGTTGAATCCCGGATTTGGAACGTGGAATATTAAAAGGCAAACTGATGAAGAAAGAGAATTAACTGACTTTATTAGCAGGAGAAACTGTAGTGATATGAGTGAAGCACTTTGTTGACAGAGGTAAGGTTGTATGGAGAGAGTCAGCAGAAAGGAAAAGTGATGTCGGAGTGATGACTTACTTGACTTGAGCCTGTTTACTCCGGCATGGAACATAGGCCACTAACAATCTCCCTCCATCTACGTCTGTCTTGGGCTGCAGTCATGATGTTGTGCCAACTATGTCCGCTGTCATTCATCTCCTGTTTTAGACTTCTACCCCAGGTGGCTCTAGGTCTTCCTCTTTTCTGTCTGCCTTGAGGGTTCCATCCCAAGGCTTGCCGAGTAATGTATCCCTCGTCTTTGCCCGATCCATGTCAATTTCCTTTTCCTTACCTTTAGTGGTGGAGGAAGCTGACTTGTTCGTTCCCATATGTCTTGATTGCTAATACGGTTTGGCCACCAAATTTTCACGATCCGTCGGAGACATCTGTTGATGAATGACTGGATTTGTCTGTCTGTCACATTTGTAGTGCGCCACGTTTCAGCTCCATACATCAGTACAGATTTCACATTTCAGTTGAAGATCCTGAGCTTTGTTTTAGTAGCTATCTCTCTTGACCCCCACATTTTGTTGAGGGGGCTGAACGCTGTCCTTTCTTTGGTTATTCTTGTCTTGATATCTTGTTGGGCACCGCCGGTCCCATCTACTATGCTTCTCAGATAAGTAAATGACTTAACCTCTTCTATATCCCCGCTTGTTAACCTAATACTGTCACCCATCCTTGCATTTATTCTCATGATCTTTGTCTTGTAATTCTTTATTCGCAGTCCAACTTTTGATGCATTGGCTTCCAAGGTTAAAGTCTTGTCTTGCAACTGTTGATGTGTGAGTGTGATAGTAGAGCAATTTCATCCGCAAAATCTGGGTCGTCTAGCTGACGCCAAAGGGTCCACTGGATTCCATTCCTATTGTCCTTTGTTGACTCCTTCATTTTCCAATCAACTGCCAAAAGGAAGAGGAATAGGGAAAGGAGACATCCTTGTCAAACTCCAGTCTTGATGCTGAATTTCTCTATTGCAGTACCTCTGTGAAGGACCTGACATGCCATACCCTCGTAGGTGTTCGTTATGATAGCTACGTGTTTCTGTGGAATCCCATAATGCGTCATCAACCCCCATAGTGTCTGTCTGTCTAAACTATCAAAAGCTTTTTCGAAGTCTACAAAGTTCANCCGTCGGAGACATCTGTTGATGAATGACTGGATTTGTCTGTCTGTCACATTTGTAGTGCGCCACGTTTCAGCTCCATACATCAGTACAGATTTCACATTTCAGTTGAAGATCCTGAGCTTTGTTTTAGTAGCTATCTCTCTTGACCCCCACATTTTGTTGAGGGGGCTGAACGCTGTCCTTTCTTTGGTTATTCTTGTCTTGATATCTTGTTGGGCACCGCCGGTCCCATCTACTATGCTTCTCAGATAAGTAAATGACTTAACCTCTTCTATATCCCCGCTTGTTAACCTAATACTGTCACCCATCCTTGCATTTATTCTCATGATCTTTGTCTTGTAATTCTTTATTCGCAGTCCAACTTTTGATGCATTGGCTTCCAAGGTTAAAGTCTTGTCTTGCAACTGTTGATGTGTGAGTGTGATAGTAGAGCAATTTCATCCGCAAAATCTGGGTCGTCTAGCTGACGCCAAAGGGTCCACTGGATTCCATTCCTATTGTCCTTTGTTGACTCCTTCATTTTCCAATCAACTGCCAAAAGGAAGAGGAATAGGGAAAGGAGACATCCTTGTCAAACTCCAGTCTTGATGCTGAATTTCTCTATTGCAGTACCTCTGTGAAGGACCTGACATGCCATACCCTCGTAGGTGTTCGTTATGATAGCTACGTGTTTCTGTGGAATCCCATAATGCGTCATCAACCCCCATAGTGTCTGTCTGTCTAAACTATCAAAAGCTTTTTCGAAGTCTACAAAGTTCACATGAAGGGAGCTGTTCCACTCAAGAGACTGCTCTATGATGATCCTAAGAGTGGCGATATGGTCAGTGCAAGACCTTTCGTTCCTGAAACATGCCTGCTCATCTCTGAGCCAGTTGTCGAGAGTGAGTGTGGTAAATTTGGATACGAAAGAAGGAATGAAGAAGTAAAATCCTAGTGGTGGCACAAGTGCTAGAATTTGTTTGTGAAAATTCCCTGTTCTTGAAAAGAAGTGAGCATCTGGTCACATAGACCAGTGAAGATAGATACTGCGAGCTTTATTATCTGTTGATTCGATAAAAAGACAAGTTGCATGACGTTAAAAGTATAGTCTTAAATGGCGAAGCAATAGTTCTCCAACGACGATTACTGGTAGTCGATGTGAAGTGGAAGAGCAAGGGTGCTCAAAAGCAAGACCTACAAACAGCTAAAATATAAAATATAAAATATAAAAAAAACCAAGTAAACATTCACATTGATATACATAGTGAAACAGTAAAGAAACTTTTTTTCTTCCCAATTCTTGTATACCCATTTTCAGAGTAGGAAAAGAATATTTATTCTATGGTTATACTTTAAAGGTCCTAGATGATGCAATGTTTTCCATATCATCCTAAAAGAAATAAAAAACGATCCCATTTTCCGATCCTTTCATACTTTTTTCATCAGAGTGGCTATCACGGGAGTATTAACAATGCAGTTCTACAAAGGTGTCAGTATATGACAGTATATGACAGATGCGTTTAATTTGTTAAAGATGTTTTTTCATTGCTCCTTAAATTTAAAAAACAAACAAAAATGACATTAATACCAGCAAAATAAAATTGAATTTGTAAAAAAAGGAAATTTACCTATATCTCATGAAAACACTATCTTATTAAGTGTTTTTCTTATTATTCAAAAAAGTGTATTTTGTAGATAAAATTGGGAAAAAGCATAGTTTACAATAGTCCATGACCACTAACTTTATCGCTAAAACAATACAGAACCCTGTTAATGACATACTTACTGCTAATATAAGTATGAAAACAATACAATACTGTCCCAGTAAAGAAGAAATCACATTAATTAAAATAACACCAGTGCTACTAAAACTGGTGTTATGAAGAAAATACTGCCCTTCAAGAACCAATCCTGAAAAATTACTTGAAAGTAAGGAAAAAGGTTAAGTCAAAATGGTCTAGAAAACTGAAAGAGTAACAGCTCCAATTATTATTAATAAAACTCATAAAAAATACTTTTACAAAAAGCAATTTTTCCTATTTATCTTGTTGGACCATTTAAGGAAAGTCTTGAAGAATAGTTGGAATAATAGAATAGAAGAATAGAAAAGGATAATAAAAAGGATAATAACTGGACTTTATATAACAATGGAAACTATCTTGACTTAATTGGTTCACTTCCCTAGGCTAAGAGGTCAACTTTTTTTGTTCTGGTGGTTGCTAGCTTATTTTTTCAGTCCAATGTACTATCTCCTACCATTTTTTGAATCAACGCCTTTTTAGTTTTTGTTTGCATTCGAAAAAGCTTGTAGTGGCACAAATTTTGGTTAGATTAATCTTTAAAACTTCTCCTTTTAAATATCTTGCCATAGATTTATTTATATGTAAGTAAGGAACACGTTTTTCCCCTATTCTTTTGATTATGGTGTTAACTCCCATGAGGATGATAGAATCTCTAATATGTTTGTGATTTTGAAAATTTAGAGGAAATTTTAGTGAGGGAGGAAGTAACATGCTCTCGACATTTTCATCCATACATTTACAATATTTTTTAAAAGGCTTACCAAGAGCTGAATTTAATTTTATTGTTTATTGTGCATAAATGTAAACAGATAGATAACGATTTTATTTTGTATCTTTAACCATTTATTTTATTTTCATACAGGACACAAATTGATAGCAGTTATTTATTTAACTAAAGTATATATATATCCTGTTTAAACATTGTCAATAATAATAATAATAATGATGATAATAATAAATAATAATAATGATAATAATAAATAATAATAATAATGAAAATAAATAATAATAATAAAGAAGAAGAAAAAACGGAATTTACACTGCGTGTTTATGTCATGATCTGGCCAAATTTATCGGTTTAAGTTTACCGAACGGTAACTAATATGTAAATACGGCAATGATTACAATAAACAAAGCACAGTATCTCAAAAAAAAAATTATCAATTTGTGATTGCCAATTATTTTGTTTTCAAAATGAATTTATTTCCTCTCTATAACAGCATTAACTTTCAAATGTATTTGCTTCGGTGACTAAATGTTGCTTTGGGAATAAATTACTTTGAAATGACAGTAATGTTTGCAATTAACAGAACTCACTAATTCTTTCCTAAAATTATAAACTCCTGTTTTTGCTTGTAGTGTTACCTATTATTTTGTTTTCAAAATGAATTTATTTCCTCTCTATAACAGCATTAACTTTCAAATGTATTTGCTTCGGTGACTAAATGTTGCTTTGGGAATAAATTACTTTGAAATGAGAGTAATGTTTGCAATTAACAGAACTCACTAATTCTTTCCTAAAATTATAAACTCCTGTTTTTGCTTGTAGTGTTACCTATTATTTTGTTTTCAAAATGAATTTATTTCCTCTCTATAACAGCATTAACTTTCAAATGTATTTGCTTCGGTGACTAAATGTTGCTTTGGGAATAAATTGTTTTGAAATGACAGTAATGTTTGCAATTAACAGAACTCACTAATTCTTTCCTAAAATTATAAACTCCTGTTTTTGCTTATAGTGTTACCTATTATTTTGTTTTCAAAATGAATTTATTTTCTCTCTATAACAGCATTAATTTTCAAATGTATTTGCTTCGGTGACTAAATGTTGCTTTGGGAATAAATTATTTTGAAATGAGAGTAATGTTTGCAATTAACAGAACTCACTAACTCTTTCCTAACATTATAAACTCCTGTTTTTGCCTGTAGTGTTACCTATTATTATGTTTTAAAATAAATTACTCTTCATTTTTATTACAGCATGATTTTTTCATCCAATATTGTGTACTTCTTTAGTTTTTAATTTTTTATCTTTTTATGATATTCTAAAAATAAAATACAATTAGTTATTCAATGTATAATTCAATGTATAATTATACAATTTTATACATCGCGTAAGTAGATAAGAAGACCAAGGATAAGAGCCTGTCAACTTCTTTCCTAAGCTTTGATGTGAATCGGACTCCACAGTCAGTTAAGGTTTAATATGGTATTTCTTTCTCATTTTGCTGGCAAGCGTTGATATTTGTGTTTCCAGTCATATCTGTGAGAAAGGTAGCCTTCCAATTATCACAAACAGCAACAAAAATTAGTTTTCAAGTTAAGTCTTTCATAATCGTGTTGTATAATCCAGCATATTGAAGCCAAAATCTATCCATAATTTTTCGAAATACCAACACCAATAACAATATAATATATGTTCTCGTACAACTGTTTTCATAAATTTTGCCTCTTGTAGTCATATAATCTTCCAGATTGTCAGTTGCATTTTTAGGATATTTCTGGTGTGGGATTTTTAGGCGTTGAAGGTGGGTCAGCGTGTGGATGGCAACCATAAAAACAGCCTTAAGAGACCACATAACCTGTTTGCTAATATTTCGAAATGCTTTGTTTAATGATGCATCTGTTATCAACTGTAGTTAATAAAAATTTCGGTAAGATTAATATCTGCAGAAGAAAAGGGGAAAAGACATGGTTTAATAAATCGGCGAACCAACATTTAATAATGCATTTATATTACTTCGCAGCACACATTCTAAATATTTCATATCAGTGGCGCTGCATTTATAAGTTTTGTTTGTTGTACATGCAAGAACAACGAAGTCGCGATGGCGCGAAAATCTTTATACTAACAGGGAGCAATTGTTTTCAATGAGCTCCCCGTCAATCTAAGAAAAGAGAATGATTTTACAAATTTTAAACGAGATTTAGGTAGAACATAATGTTACCCGACTAAGAATTTTCAGAGATATCCCAGAGGACGTCCTGAAATATCTAGGATATCTAGAGTATCTCTGACACTTTGTATGTATGTATGTATGTATGTATGTATGTATGTATGTATGTATGTATTTAACTTTTTAAATTAAAATCTTCTGGTTCTGCAATAAGTTTGGCATGACTTGTTGGCATTGGCAGTGCATTTATAAATCTAGGAAGCAAAACTGATTGGATGACACAAGAAATATCCCTGATATCATCGGCTTTTATAGAGAAAAGTGAAGTTGCTTGTGCTTCTTTGCTCAGCTTTTCTTCATACACATTAAGCATGCAATCTAATATATCATTTTGAATCTCATAGATTGTGCCTTAAAAAACTGTAAAATCCTAAAGATGATCAGGAAGCTGGCCACTTAATCATGAAGTCAACCGAATAACTCCTAGAAACATACCTTGTTTATGTGATTTCTTACTTTCGTCATGCTCTGCAAGGGGCAACAGAATTAGGTTCAATTTATTACCATGCCGTACCTATTAACTTCGTGCCAAGTTCCACACAAGGCGTCCATACTTGGCCTCCAAGCTTCCCTGTTGCTGCAATGTGCCTCATTCTAACGCCTTTAGCCAGCTACTTCTCTTTCTTTATCGGCAGTTCTTTTCCGCGTGGTTTTCGTTCTTTTGCGTTTTCTCCTTCCCTCAAAGGACAAAGTCAAATTTGTTAAACAGTTGTCGTTTGTATCTCTCCTACGATTTTGGCCGATGTATTCCCACCTGCTTCTTCTTACTTTTACTGCTCATGATTTTCATCCTATCTCTCTCCAATGCGACCGTTTCTTGGGTGTTCCTGCCAGGGCACCTTCAGAATGTGCCACAGTCATTAAGTCTGTTGGGCGCCTAGCTTCTTGTCGTCTTCGATCATCTTCCTGGTTTCGCAACCATACATCAGGAAGGTCCTAGCCAGGGTTCTAAACAGCCTCAGCTTGGTGTTGTAGCTAATGCTTTGCGACGTCCAGATGTTCTGGAAACGTACAGGCGCAGCTTGTTCTTTGGCTACTCTAGTTTCTAGATCTCTGGTGCCACGTCCGACATTCGAGACGAAAGTCTTAGAACTTGAAACCTATCAACGTCTTCCAATGGCTCTCCTTTCGCGATGATGCTGTCTTGGTTTATGGCATTCATGCCATAAACCATAACAGCACTCATGAGTGGCTTGCAATTCCCAGTGTTTACTTCAGACCTGCGCGGTCCCTATCCTTCACCATCCTTCTCTGTCTACTGCTGGATCTGATGTTTTGTTGATGACAGCACTGCATTGTCATCAACAAAGTGGAAGTCATGAAGCTTTATTGTGAGCTTCCGTCTAACGCTGCTATCTCCATTTCCGACTGCTCGTCTCATGATCCAATCAATAACAAGTACAAACAGGATTCCAGACATGTTGCATCCCTGTTTCACCCATTGTTAGAAATTATATTGGTTTCGTCAGCTTCGTGGTTGGTAAGTATGTATGAATGACAGTCAACCTAATATGGTTGGAGTAGAATCTTGCTTTTACGATCTTCTCACTGGCTGGCGACTAATGGATGAGTGATGCAGCTGCACGTCTTAAGATCATGGTGGAGAGTCCCAGCATGTCTGAGTCAGTATTTTCTTTCTCCCAGGAGATTTTACAGCTCCCTAGCCGGACTAGTTTAGCCTGCGTCGCCTCTTGAGTGAGGATGCCAGGACTAGTTTTACTATGGCGCGAGAAAGAGAAATCTTAGCAAGACAATGCAAGTTATTTTTTCATTTAAAATGTGGCGGTTTATATCGACTTTTTTACTATGTTACTGGACTGATAAACGATGGCCTTCATTCAATGAGAAAGCTAAACCAGATCTTCAAAATGTCTGTTGTTGCAGTTGATTATCTTCATCAGCTGGCGATGCTTTGTGCTTTGGGATACACCCAGAAAGATGTGACAAATTTGTCATTCCATTTCTCCTCAAACTCTGTTCTGTTCCAAATAATATACAGGGAAAACAAATTATAGATTTTTTATTCACGCTGATCATTAGCCAACTCTTCCTTTCAAACCAAAACCTTGAATTATATGCACAACATTTTTTTCTAAGAGACGACTGTTTGATGGATGCATCCTCCGACTGATGAGGGCCTACCCTTTTTCTATTAAGCTTTTCCTCTGTAATCAGACGATTAAAAGGATTTTCCGAAAGTTAACTAACTTATTCATACCGATTCATGAAAGGACAAAGAAACCTGATAAATCTACATTCTCAGTATACTGGATCAAAGATTGTCCGTTTGGCTTGCAAAAAACGTGTAAATAAAGTAAGTTTGAATGAATCGTGCCCCACATTCCAGGTTATGACTTTTTGAAAACAAATAGCCAGCCAGTCACATCGAGTTGTGATTGAAACGACTTCCTTTTAATCAGAAATGAGAAATCATGGGAAATTTAATGAGAAATTTAATCAGAAATGAAGACAGAATGAGTGAGAAAGAGAATGATTGGTCATGTGTTTTGTAATCCTGGACATACCCCGCGATGAATAAAAATTTTTCACACACGGCTTCCTTTAAAATTTGGTCAATAATTTAATAATAAAAATATTAAAATGTGGGTGGATCCGAATGGTTCCTTTTTGCTTTCTGTCAGGAAATGAGCATTGCAGCGTCACAGCAACTACTGTATCTAGTGATTCGGTGAATTGAGACAGGAAACTGTGATTAAGGGAATTAAACCAAAATCGAATGATATACTTGAAATTTATTGGTGGGTGTCAAAAGTAGCGCCTTTCTGGCACTTCCCTGCCTTTGATGGAAGTTATTCCCGTCGGGCAGCTGTGGTCCCTGAACGCAAACAATAGCCTTAAGACTGTCGACGAAAACTATTTCTCCTTCACATTTCCTTTTGTTTTGAATCCGCATTAAAAAAATCAGTTCAAAAATCAGGATTTTACCAAAGTTCAAGTGTGACATGTTTTCTTATGTTCAGTAATAAAAAGAAATCCGCACCAATGATGAAATATTTGTTCAACACTTGGGTCAGACAAACAATATTTGCTTTACAGATTAAAATAATCAACTTAACGTTATCAATTTTTCCTTGGAGGTCTCGTGAAACGCGTTATTACAAAGATTGTCATTATTCTTTATAAATTTGAAGCCCTATTCTTGCTTCCCTCCAATTAATTTCCTTAGTAGATATAGATTAGGTATTAGGTTTTCTTCCTTTTTACCGTAACTTGTTGTTATTCCTTGGAAAACATGTTTGCAAGAATCTCATGTAAGAAGTTACATTCAGATATCAAAGACGTATTTGTACTTATTAACTGTAAACCGGCATTGTATCCCAGCGAGTACATTACAAACCTGATGACCCATGTGGATTTTTCTCATAGCAACAATATCAGTACACAAAGCATCTGATGACGTAAAAATTTGTAATTCAGAATGTAATCAATCATGGTATTCGTTTAGGAAAATGTCGACAAGATCAATATTCTGCAGTTTTTGCTGCAGAATACTCAAACCAAGGATGTTGATGTTGATGACTTGTTAAATGACGTTGTCTGGCCAGTATATGCATCGGCTGGAGATTTAATTATATCCAAGGACGTTTTGCCACATTGTGGAGGCTGGTTAGGGATTTTTGAAGCGGGAAGTTGCTTTTTGTAGCTGCGGGAGTGTCTTTACTGTCCAACTTGTGTTGTGTCTGAGATACATTGCAAAACAGACATTGGCTTGGGCGGGCATTAATTTAATGAAATTCCATCAGTGAACAAAACAGCGTATATCGCAGATTCTAGTGGTAAAATAGGCTGTGACGAAAGGGTGTGGTTATTGGTTTGGCTTGACGTTACTTGAGTGAAACAAATAGGTTTTACATTATTATAAAGGGTATTGTCAGTATAATTTACCCCAACTACAGCTACGGCTAATTGTGTAAAATCTTATCTGGTACGAAAACATATGGAGCGTGAGCAAAAACAGATTGGGAAATTTGATAGTAAGGTAATCTTTTTTCACTTTCTGCCTATGGAGTTAATCTGGTACGTATTTCGGAACAGGACGGAAATGAAATGAAATGTCAATCTTTAAACTCTATTTTATGTTATTTTAATGATCCTTGAAGCTGGACAATTAAACTATTTCTTGGTGTTTCTTTTAATAAAACCGGTCTTTAAGACATTTCATATCCCCTCCTTGGTATACAGAATAGTGCATCTAAGAACTGTCGAAAATATGACCTTACCTCACCTTAGACCTTAGGTTCTCCGGTCCTTACAGGACATCGGACAGAAAGACGGCGCCAGTGGATTTGATCCTCAGCCAGTGCTTGAGCATTCCAACTACATAAAAGCCGCGGTTCCAAGTCATCTTGCAATGTGACTTGCAATGTTCTCACAGGCATCCCTCGTTTCTTCCTTTTAACTGTAGGTAATCAAGACAAAGGAGTCGTAGTAAGCATACCGTGAGCGCTGAAGCCTTAAGTCCTGCTGGTGTCCACCGTCATTGTTCGATTATATAGTGTAGATTTTTTAGCCTGTTCGTCTCAGTATTTTTTCGTTCGTTAATGCATCTCATAACGATTCTTGAAAATCCTTTTCTTGGTACTCGATTCACAGACATCAAAAGCTGTTTAGATGACTATGGACATGTATAACTGGATCGTTGTTTAGATATTGACTTGTCTCGATTTCCATATGTGTGCCATCCATAAAAACGTTGCCCAGGACTTTTTCTAGCCAGGTGGTCGTGTCTGATATAATCTTGCCTGTGTCGGTGAAAAAGCTTTCTGGGTATGACAACTTTTCAACTGCCTTAGTGGATCTAATCTGAAAATAATGTCTGATGTTCGGTTTTCTGTGATGTTCCTTATCTTGCTTTACCCCTCGTTTATTCTCAGTCCCGCTTTGACGAATCTACTGGTAATTTCCTGCCATGTCTGTCTTTACCTAGCCATTAGGGCGATGTCACCATCAAAGAGAAAATCTGTCAGGTTTAAGTTGTTCTTCAAGGGGATACCAAAATCTTCTTCTGACATTGCCTTTCTCCTGCCATTGCCCTTCTCATTACTAAGTCAATACACAGGATGAACAGGAAAGGGAATGAAATACAGGGCTTTTCTTACCCCAGAGATGAGTTTAATATAGCCTTGCTATACGTTAGTTGTTCTGCCTTTATATAACTAGGAGTATGTCAATTTTCACAATTACAATATTTTGATACTACTAACTTTTAAAATTCTCTGGTCACTTGACAATTTAGTGTTCATATATATTTTCTAGAAGATGTCTTGTTCTTGATCAGGTTTTTTCAGACAAAAAAATACCTACGAGGAAATAACGTAACCATTGAGAATATAATTCCAGAAACAAATAAATGTATTGCAAAACTGAAGAAACTGAATGACCTTTTTCATATTGATTGCTGAGAGGATAAAATTTACGACAACCGCGAAGAAAAAGATAATAAATTATTTAGAACAGTTTAGAGCCGAAAAAATGACTAAGGAGGGTAAAAACGTATTTGTTTTGGAAACAAGGGTGTTTTTAGCAATCAGTATAGAGGTTTTGTTATATTTGAGAAAATTAGTGGAATAACAGCTTGAAGTTAATGATCCGAAAAAGTAGAACTTCCAACCCTTCGTAAAGCCTGTACTCAATGAAAATGCATGTTTTAAATGAATTAAAGTTTTTTCTACTAAAACATCCAAAAACAATTACTTCTTTTTTTTGGTTTTAAAGTCACTTTTACCCAGCCACTGGGGCTCAGACGGTGCCCTTCACAGGAACTGGGATCTGACAATGAGGAATTCCTTGGCCTGATGCCCTTCCTGACGCCAACCAATGGCTTTTTCTCTTGTAAAGTTCCAAAGTCGCCCGCTCGGGGAATCGAACCTGGAGTTCTTGTTTACGGTGGCACGAGTTCCCACTCGCTTTAAATCAGTACGTCTTTTCCAGTTTTCCTTGTCCATTATAGCTGTTTTCAATTCTTCCGCATTTTTCAAGTTTATTTGCCTTATCACTGTATTAATGTTTGTTACAGGTTTTCTTCCTGCTCTCGTTTGACCAAATGTAATATGGAAAACATTACAGGAGCATTTTGAAGTAAAGACAATGAGTCGTAAACTATTTCTAATTAAAAATGCAAGCATGAATTTGTCTCAGGGAACATATCACGGAAATGGAAGATCTTGTTTATAAATTATGAACTTGTGGTTGCCAAAGCACCAGGTCTGAAGCCTCCTCTTTGGGAAGCCTTTTTCAAACTCTAATTTTTTTGTCGATTAAATTGAAAATTATAGGAAAATATATAATTTGTGTAGATTTCATTTCATTTATTTTCACAAATCCTTTGTTTTTGAAGTTAAACTCAAACGATGAAATTGCCAGCTTTATGAACACTAAAAAACGTTTTTTAGGTGCAGATGCAAACATTTTTTAAAGAAAAGGTAGTAAGAAGGAATGTTATTTTCAAAGTAATACAGCTCAAAATTTGTTAGACGTATTAAACAGTTTTGAATTTTATTGACAAAAGTGAAAGATATCTTACACAGTTACTACAAAGGTTCTCCTACACCTACTGAAGGATACTTTCAAGGAATTTAGGCAATTTTTGTTGCGAGGGGTCAATATCAATATTAATTGATAAGATGGGCCTTGCAGTCTCATTGTTTTCATGAAAACAACAGTGCACGCACGAGAATGCCGAGTTTCAAAAGTTTGCTATTTCAAAACATGCCGTTCGTTCTCCAGTTTTATTATTAGAAAACGTTTTTAAACTTGGGCTTATTTTAGGCAATGTGTTCACCTCATTTACCCCGCCCTAGGTATTTAAAATTTATGTCATCCTTAATATTTTCACCCTCTTATGATGTGCTGAATATGACCACATCAGACCCTTTTTCAGCCTGCTGGTTTAAAAATACCGTGAGAGTACAGTGCTTTCCTCTCTGGCGATGATTTCTTTTCACCTTTTCCGCTTCCTTGTCACTCACTGTAGGTCAGCTCTGTTCCATTTGTTTTTTATTCAAGTTGCAGTGTTGCCAGTATGTTCATAAAAAAGTTTAATAATTAATTTTGAGTTGTACTGCACAAGCGGTACCCTGTCAAAAAATATTTCGTATTATTTTACGGATAGTAAAGCATCACAGTAAAACTTTAGAAAGTTCCAATCCCAAAAGTTCACCGAGCCTCGAGGATGTTTTCTTACTTAAAGTTAAGTATTTTGTAGCGAGGCTAGCAACATATACTGTCCACAGTGTGAGCATAAATTCGTACATCAATAAGGTCTTTCTGTTCATATCAAGTGTGGTGACAGAAAATGAAAATGTTGCAGGCACTTCTGATGTTCAGGCATCTGCGTCAGCTACCGATTCCCAAGCTAACAAAAAAATGGGCAAAGAAGAGAAGGCAGACAACAGAGAAGGGAGAAATCTCAGAAAATTGATATCAAATAAATTCAAAGCTCAAGTCATTATGAAAGTTGAAGCTACTGGAAACCAATCAAAAGTTGCAGAAGTTTCAAGATAATAAACGTCAAATGTCAGTATGGTTGAAAAACAAACAGAAGATTACTCAAGCAGCTGTGATGGAAATAAAAGATATATTTAAACTTCGACCTGCTTGAAAGTAAAGTGATCTTTATAGAGTTGAGAAACAGATTTATCACAACTAAAAAACTCAGGCTAAAGAGCAGCTTTCACTTGGATAAAGAACAAAGCTAAAATTATCCACTGAAAACACCGAAACGATTCCAACCTATTTGAGAGAAAATAACGCAGTGAACTTAATCAAGAGAAAGGTTTTGAAGTTGTGTCGTACAAAATGAAGCGAGAAACCAGACAAGGAAGAATACAGGGATAAAGGTACGAAATATCATGCCACGCCGAGAGGCCCACTTACAAGAAATAGTCAAAATAATGTTTATGATGCTAAGATTGCAGGATTCCTACCTAACGAGAGATATAACTATAACTTTGATCAGTCACCTCTTCTATTTGCAATAGATACAAAGAAATTATACATATTGTTAGATCTCGGCAATCCAAATAACAGGCACAAAACGAACTGGGTTAACTAGCCTGGCTTTGGCTCACAGAAGCGTCAACGAACCCTCCAATTATCCTTCTCGACTTCTGGAAAACAACCCATAGATACTGTCATTTACTTGGATCTGACAATGGTATAAGTAACCAGAAGAAAGGTTCATAGCATTCACTAGGTAGATTCGTACTTTAAACAGTTTGCATAGGGCACTACCAAAGTTTGTAGCAAATGGGTTAACAGCACCCTGAATCTAGTTGTATGGAAAGATTTGCCCTTTTTTTGGACAAGTTTTCAGGTAAAATTAGTAAGGCTTTCAAACCAAGGGTCTCCAATATTGCTGACATTTGCTTTTATGTGGTACCAGAAGCCACAGGTATAAAGCAAACCATCAATACTGGCTGGCTACTTTGAACAGCTGAAAATGTTAGTAAACCACACTACAAATTGTTAGACTGCAATAAGAATGCTGAAAAGTGAGATCCTGTAACCACGTTATTTACAGCACCAGAAAGACGTATCCTTGTCAGTTATTGGGTTGATAATGCATGTACTAAGCTTCCTGAAAGGAATTTCGACAATTATAAAGGATATTTGTTTAAGAAAACTGGCAGCTTGATGATGGCAGTAAAGATTTTAAATTCATCCTGAAGGCTACCCAGAATAGAAGATATTGTTTGGTACACTTAAAGCTTTTACATCAACTGTTCCTAAATCTAATAAGGTTCCTGAAAATGATAAGGATACCACAGAACTGAATGAAGGAAACAACGATGGTAACCATGAATTTGATGACATGACTTGAGAGCTGGAGAAAACGGGTGGATAAATTTTTTGATGTATTCAGCTTTTAGTTCTAATATGGTGCACGATATCGTCTATTTTTTAAAATCCGTTTTTTCATTCTTATTTAGTTTCTTCCCTATCTTTAATTTTCTTAACATTGGAGAAAATCTTAGCCTGCTTAAGTTTCTTGAAGGCTTCTTAAAATTTGGCCTTTCTGAACCTTAGATTTCTTATAGATGTTTTAAAAAAAGATAGAGCATATTCAATTTGTGCCAATTGTCCTAGTCCCACTTTCGTTCTGCAATGAAAATACTTTATTTTGAAGAAATAAGTTAGTTTTTTTGTAAATATTTTAAATATTCTGTTTTTTTATTTTTCTTTCAGGGGATGGTCTATATATCTATAGTGATTGTCTTTAATGGATCGTAGGTTAAATTTGAATATCCTATCATTTGTTTTCCCGCATGTTCATTAAGCATCCTTCTTTTTCATTTTCGCATCTACGTATCTTGGTTCAGATAATTAGTATTTAAAAACCATGACAAATTTGGCCTCAGCAAGTTTATCAGATCTTTGAATAAAAATGCAAAATCACTTATCATTAATTTTGTTGCTTATTCTTGACATTTTTTGTCGGGGCTTTTCGTGTCTTTTGATTGCATTAACAATTTACATTTATACTTAAATGCCTCGGTCATAAAAAGCTTGATTTACAGATTATTTTATTTATAGCTTATTAGAGAAAAGAAAGGCGGTACTGGGCTAGCAAAATTGTTTAATCAGTACAATTTCGCACACAACTAATGAACTTGACCAGTTTTTAATTTCCTGTTGTTTATTAATCAAGCCTCTTTTACAGTCACGTACTGCTGGTGTCTATCGAACTTTTTTATGCCATCACAGAAAATTCATGCCACTGCTAGTTTAAAGATCACACATACAAGAGGACATTTCCGAAGGAAAAATGAGTTGCTTTTCAGCTAATTGAAATAAACCCAGAACCCTCAAGTTACTTCCTTTACCGTTTTCATGTAAGTCAAGGTTATTTCAACAGAATTGAAAAAAGTGGTTTTTAAAAACGGAAACAGATAAAGTGACGTTTTTACGTTTTTACTTTGCAGGAATTATTTTTTGAAAAGAGATTTGGTATCCATCATGGCATCTGCATGTTATTCAGAAAATAAATATCTAGTTTAGAAAATTATAATCAAAAAGGAAATTCGGAATTACAGAGAAGCAAATAATTGGCAAAATTAAGAAAATTCAATTGTAAATTTGTGATTTTTCTTTTTCAGAGTTTAAATAAGGTTTCACCCAACATCAAAATAGTTCTTTTGATGCGATGGTAATTGCTATCATGCGGAAAATTCTACTTCTAGTTACCGGTATTGTAGTGATTTTTTGTTATAAAAATCCAATTAGTTAATTCACAATATAAAGTACATGTGATAAAGTAAAACACAATTGTTTTACTGTGTTTCTCATTTTGAGTGATTTTGTATAATATAGCGTCAGCAACAAGTGTTTGTGTTTCCTTTTCTAATATTATCGCTCACCCCAATCGTAATTGCATGGCAATTAACATTCGTTATTTGTTAATTATGGTTACAGTGCGCAATCAAATATATCGCCGACGAAATTTTTCGACCTAAATAATCACATTGTAATGATGTTGTACTCTATTTCACGCACGCACGAAATCTCTTGATAATTATGTGCTAAACAATATGCTATTTCAAACAAACATGTTCATTCGAAATAATCAAACAAGAAGCTGTGGTGCAGCAATTAATAGATAGAGGGTTTGGTTTAAAATAAACATTCGATAATTACGTAAACATGGTTTGATAATGACGTACAAATTAGCTTTTGTTCTTGGGCACTGTGTTAATAACAGAAACCGACGTTCGACAATCGCTGAATAGTGTAACTACATGTTCTGATTGTTCCATGGATGGTAAATCAGTACAAGGAAAAATTTGAATGAGATGGTGACAGTAACAGAAAATGGAGAGATCATTTTCGTTGACCATGTTAAATAGGGGCCGCGGCATGAAGTTTAAGTTGGGGAGAGAGGCAAGAAAAATGATATACAGTAGTATCATCGCGAGGTGCCAACACGTTTGGCGCTGACAGGAAAATATTGAAAAAGAGGAGCTCTGAAAAAGACCTCTCCAGAGCTTATCAGGAGAAAAAGTAACAATGATTTATGAACATTTGCCAAAAAAATTCTTATATTTTCTATCAGCTTGGACGGTAGCTGTGAGTCTTTTGAAAAATTATCCAAATGAAAAAAGACAGGCACGTGGTATTTCTTATTGTCTGGCTAAGTGTAAAGACTCCTCCACCGGTTATGTACCAGTCAAAAGAGTGATTAGTAGCATTCTGAAACAAAAAGAATGACCAATTTAATAGCAGGGTTGTAAATAGGCATCATACTAAAATAATTAACAAACCGTATTAATTATAATATGATAATAGTAAATAAATAAGCTTTTATAAAAATCAACGTACTGAAAAAATTTCACTTTACCTAAATTTTTAAAAGTAATTTATCTTCATGGATTGCATGCTACATAATGGGTTCCTGCGTCTAGAAATGATATGGTATCAGTTAGTTCTTTATGACTGTTAAGGATATCAATGGAGTCGAAACTCTTCTTGTTCATTCTTGAGTGCAACCAGGTTTTCAATCTCCTTGTCAAAGAAAAAGGAACGTTCTGGAGTTGTACTTGCAGCCCCATTAACTAAGAGAAGTTTAACGATAGCGAGAATATTAGGGGTCATGGTAAGCTCGTTTTGGTTGCAGTTTTGTAGAAAAGAAACAATGTCTTTTATGTTAATATATTCTGCTTTCATTATTGTTTGTACTATCTCCTCTGTTGATAAAAGCGCGCTAAAAACATCGCTTCCACATATTTTGCTCAAGTAACACATTTCTTTTTCAAAACATTGATCCAAAATTCCTTTAATAAAGTCACTGTTCAAGTGTTGCGAATGCCTCGTAGCTGGTTTACTCGAAGCGGGACACCGATATTTGTACGACAGAATCAACACCTTTGCTGTGGATAGGTCTGCAGTGTTCTTCCAAGATGCTGGATGTTGACTCTCAACCGCAGATTGTTGACCTTAGGCATCAAGTCTATTCTAGCGTCATACCACGATGATTGTTTATGTAAATGAATCCTCCATTCCCTGCCATTGTTTCAGCACCCGTTTAGCAATGTGATCCTCCTCCCTCCTTTGCACATGTCTATACCACCTTAGCCGTGTCTCTCTCAACTTTCCTGCGATGTCACATATCCCGATGGTGCCTCTGATCCTTTCATTTCTGATCATGTCCTTTGTTGTGACTCAAAGCGACCACCTCAGCATACGCATTTCTGCTGTTTGCATCTTCTTCTCTAGACTCTTGGTCGGAGGAGCTGTCTCCAGTCCGTACAGCATCGCAGGGTTTACTACTGTTTTGTATAATTTTCCTTTGACTTTGGCCACTACTCTCCTGTCACACAAAATTCCAGTCGTGCTCCGCCAGTTGCTCCACCCTGCCTGGATTATTCTCTTCACTTCTTTTGAACAAGCGCCACTTTGCTCAATGGTGGACCCGAGGTACTTGAAATTCTCTACCTCTGGGAGATCATCATGACCGATTTTAATTGGTGGTAAGTCTCTTTTCTAGTTTATGCAGAGGTACTCCGTCTTTGCTCGGCTCACTTTCAGACCACGTTTCTCAAGTGCATTTCGCCATCCTTCTAGCTCTTCTTCAGCCTGTCTTTCCCTGTGTTCATGAGCACAATATCATCCGTAAACATCGTATTCCATGGCGCCTCCTGTCTTATTTCATCTGCCAACACATCCCTCACTACAGCAAGGAGTAGTGGACTCAGGGCTGACCCCTGATGCACTCTACTTTTACACTGAATGCTTCTGTCCTTCCTGCAGCACATCTGACCTCCGTCCTGCACTCTCTGTACATTTCTTAAACACAGCGCACATACTTTTCCGAGACTCCTTTCCTTCTCATGCAATACCAAATTTCCTCCCTCGGTACCCTGTCATATGCCTTTTCGAGGTCGATGAATACACAATGGAACTCTTGTTGGCTTTCCCGATACTTCTCTTCTGTCGTTCTGAGCGCAAAGATGGCATCCGTTGTGCTTTTCTTGGGCACAAAGCTAAACTGCTCTGAGCTGATTTCGATCTCTTCCCGGACTCTCTGATCTATCACCCTCTCCCAAACCTTCATGGTGTGACTTAGCAGCTTTATCCCTCTGTAGTTTGAGTAGCTTTGCACATCTCCGTTGTTCTTGTATATTAGGATTAATGTGCTTTTGTTCCATTCTTCCGGCAACTGCTCTGTTTCAAGGATATCATTAAACAGGTCTGTTAGGAATTCAATTCCGCAATTCCCAAGGTGTTTCCAGGCTTCTACTGGTATTTCATCTGGACCAACTGCTTGAACGTTCTTCATTTTGCTAAGTGCCCTTTTAGTTTCCTCTCGTGTGATTGGTGTGATCTCTCTGTCCTGGACTGCTCCACTGTTTTCTCGGCCTTCCCTGGGTTTCTCAACATTCATTAGGTCTTCAAAATACTCCTTCCATCTCCCCAGGATTTCCGGTTCTGACTTCAATACAACGCCATCTTCATCTTTCATCACCTTAACGTGTTGTATGTCTTGCATGTCCTTGTTTCTTTGTTTAGCCAGTCTGTGGACAGATTGCATTCCTTCGCATGTATCCATGTTGTTGTACAGCTCCTCAAATGCCTCTGCTTTTACTTTCGCCACTACTCGCTTGACCTCTTTCTTTGCCTCCCTTTGCGCTACTCTAGCTTCTTCTTCTCCATCTGCATACCACCTCTTGAAGGGTTGCTTCTTTTTCCTTATACCTTCCTGCACCTCTTCATTCCACAACCAAGTGTCTTTCTCCTTCTTTAGCCGACCAGTGGTCTTACCGAGCACTTCACTAACCACTGTACGAATTCCATCTGCCGTTGTCTTCCAGTTTACTGGCAAGACCTCTCCAAGTCTTTCTCTGATCTCATTCTTGAACCTTTCTCCCATCTCTGGTTCTTTAAGCCTCCACCATTTGATTCTTGGCTCAGCTTTCTTTGTCCGTTGTAATGGAGTTTGTAATGTGACCTTGCATATCACCGGTCGATGTTGAGGTGTAACACAATCACTTGTTAATACTTTGCAGTCTGTGACTTCCTTCAGCAGTCTTCTTCTGCAAAGTACATAGTCAATTTGGGTACTATGTGGACCGCTTTTGTAAGTCACTTTCTGTTCCCCTGTCTTCATGAAAAATGTGTTGATGATAGTTAGGTCGATGCTTTCTGCAAAGCACACTACTCTTTCTCTTTGCTCATTTCTTTTTCCTAGTCCATGATTGCCCATGTTCCTTTCATTTCCCACATTACCTTTTCCAACATGCCCGTTGAAATCTGCTCCTATATACACACGTTCATTGCCGGGGGTCTTGCTCACATAATAATCCAGATCATCCCAAAATCGTTCCTTTTCCTCTTCATTACATCCAGTCTGTGGAGCGTAGGCACTGATAATTTGCATGATAGTACCACCAACCTCCATCCGTATTTTAACATGATTCGGTCTGAACGTCTCTCTACTGATATTACCCCCTCAAATTGATATCTGAATATATATATATATATATATATATATATATATTCAGATATCAATTTGTCACAAAATAAAAATTTTGCAACGTTTTGGGAAGCTAAAAAGATCTATATTACAATTTCAATTATAGACAAATAGAAACAGCAGTTGTTTTTCTTATGCTTGTGTACTTATTACACACACACACATATATATTCATTTGTTAAAAAAAGCAAGGAGTCATATGAGAGGAGTGATACTAATCCTTTCAAGGAAAGTATAAAGAAAACTACTTAACTTGCCAAAAGCTGCGATCAGCTGCTATAATGTTACAAATGAGTGTATAAGAATACCTAAACAACAGTGCTAAAACAGTATTGGCAAAAATCCAGTATCTTTATTTGCTTTCGACATTTTATTAAGAGCTTCAGTTCTTATTTCATTGCCACTTTTTTTTTCAGTGACGCATATTTCCAATGTTTTCAAATAAAAATACACTTTTCTAGCCATTTATCTGTAAAAACAGTTTTGCAATTTCTAACCTTTACTACAGTATCTTATTTTTGTCTGTCAGTCAGCTGGTCTTTGTATTTTGCATCTTAAATATCAATGCTTACTATTTAAGAAAATTTGGAAAGAGGATGGGGGAAAGACTTCCAAAGATATCCATTTTCGGAACAGAAATACAAGCAGCTGTTGACGATTTTAGTACTACTACTACTATTACTGCTACTTCTTTTAACACTGCTACTACTGCTTATGTTGCTGCTATTGCTACCCATATAGCCGTATAAAATAGTTATACTAGAAGAAAGAGATTAACTAGTGTATGAGGTGCGCAAAGTATTAATGCAAACAAAAGAGCGTAGAAGAAGAAATGCCATGATCGCCAGCACTCTGGAAGAACAAGGCACTTGACTAGATATGGTAATTACATTGTGCTCTAGGATATGATAATCAAGCACGTCTCTTTCTTGGGATATTTTAATTCTGGTTTTGGTCTAGAAATGAATTTCACGATGGCTTTGGTAAATTCTAATTCCACTTTTAGGGAAGTGTAGCGAATATGCATTTTAATTTTCTTCGGTTGGAATATTTATTAAGGTAGTTTGTTCGATCCAGCATATTCATCATTTCTTTCCTATTCTCCTTCCTGCTTGAGATCGTCCATAATAAAACCCTTATTTGCCTATTAATGGCCATCGTGCAAAACATTTATCCTCATCACAGACGACAATTTTCATCAGGTAAACGTGATGGTATAGAAAAACACAGGAATAAATTAATACAGTAGGATAAAAATTATACAGCATATTTCTCTAAATTTAGAACTTGACATCTTCAAGCTATTAGTAGAAGATAAGTGGCCACGCTGCTCCAAACGTATTCATTTTTAATCTCCAAAAATCAATGTAACGTCAAAACCACTGATTTCACGTCCAAGTTGCCTCCGTTAGTTTCGACAACTTGGCAGTCCCAATGTTGTAACTAAAGTTGAACTATATGACTATCAAGGCTATGTCTACGACTTACAAACTGAAAATGGTACTTTTCAAGCTGGAGTTGGAAATTTAATAGTTCATAATACGGATAGTTTAATATATTATATTCAAACAGATGATTTTTATAATGACATTAGAAATAATATTAATAAATGGTTCGACACATCAATGTATAAAAATAAGAATTTACCAATAGTAAATAAGAAAATTCCAGGATATATGAAAGATGAATGTGGAGATGATGAAATTTCACATCTTGTAGCATTACACCCTAAAATGTATTCGTATTATCTAAATAACGATATATCAACAACTGTAAAGCATGTTAAAGGTATATCTAAACCAATTCAAGATAAAGAGATAACATTCAATGATTTATATGTTTTAATTACTCAACAGTCTCAAAATCGAGATATTATCAGATTTCATCATGATAACCATAATATTTATACTAAAGAAACAAAAGTAGCGCTTGATCCAAATGATAATAAAAGAGTGATTTTAAACGATAAATTATCAACTGTTAGCTATGTCACTGGAGATTAAATTCTAATAATAATAATTGTAATTAACAAGAAATTAACAAGAAAATCCAATTAGAGAATTAAATATACACTAATATATATATAAAGATGAACAATACTTATCAATCACTAAACTTAACAGATGTCATTGAAAATACTCAACAACTACCTACATTATTTCCAGAAGATTTAGATTCCAAATTTGAAGATTATCATCTAACTAACACAATATAGGTAGCCAAGGTATTTGAACTGGTGACATTTCGGTAGCTTGGCTCTTGCGTTCGAGTTGTATTCATTCATCATGATGTCTCCTGTCTCTCCAACTGGTGGCAAAGACTCCGTCTTTGACCTACTCAGCTTCAACCCTGCACTCTCCATCACCTCTCTCCACTTCTCATGTCGCTGCTCAAGTTCTAGTCGATCATCTGCGCAGAGCACCAAGTCATCGGCGAACAACATTGTCCAAGGGATTTCTTCAGCAATTTTGTCAGTGATGACGTCCATGATGATTATGAAGAGCAACGGGCTCAAAGCCGATCCCTGGTGAAGTCCAACTTCTATCTTTATCTTCTCTGACTTTCCCGAGCATGTGCTGATTCTGGTGGTGCTGCTCTCGTACATGTCCTTAATCACTCCAATGTACTCATCTGGAACCCCTCTTCTCCGAAGACAGTGCAAAAAATGTCTCCCAGGAGATAGTGTCGTAGGCTTTTTCAAGGTCTACAAACACCATGCGTAGTGGCCTGTTGTGTTCCCTGAATTTTTCTTGCAATATTCTTAGGCAGAACATTGGTTCTGTAGTTGAACTTCCTTTTTGGAATCCATACTGATTTTCCTTGATGGTAACTATTTTTCTTAGTCTTGCTTCAATGACTCTTTCCATGAGCTTCAGGCTATGGCTGAGCAACTTTATTCCTCTACCATTTCCACATTCAAGTGAGTCTCCTTTCTACTTAAAGATAGGTGTGGTAGTGATTCCTCTCCATCCCTGTGGTATTCCGTCTCTTATGATGTTTCTCATTACTGCTGTTATCCAAGATATTCCTTTTTCTTTCAGGCATTTTAGTAGCTAAATTGGTAATTCGTCTGGTCCCGTTGCTTTATTTGTTTTCATTCTCTCAAGATGTATTTTAACTTCACTCTCGTTGACATCCTGCACTGGTCCTTGCACCGGTGGTACCTCCTCTAATTTCTCTATTCGATTTTTGGTGTTCAGTAGGGTGTGGAAATAGCCGCTCCATCTGTCTCGAATTTGTCCATCTTCACATAGAATTTTCTCATCCTTATTCTTTACAAGGGGCAGTCTGTCAATGTCCTTTGACCTCCTGTTCCTGGTTTTTGGCAGGCGATGAATGATCTGAGGGCCACTTCTTTCCAGCTCCCTGTAAAGGTTTTCAACTGCTGCTTCTCGCGCTATTGCACACGTTTCCTTGCTGATCTTGTTCATCTGTTTGTAATGCTCTTTTGCTTCATCCGTCCTTTCCATTTTCCACCGTTTAAAGGCATCACGACTGTAATTGACCCAAGTAAAATTCCCGGATGGCTTGCTAATCGAATTACATATTTAATTTCGAAATCTGATGAGTCTGGCAATCCAAAACACTACCGCCCCATAATTTGTACGATCTTGCATAAAATCCCAACTTCTATATTAACCCAGTAAAATTACTCTTTTTAAATTAATAACAACATCTTCTTTAGTGAGTAAAAAGGTTGCAAGTGGGGTTAATATGGCTGCAAGGACCAATTACTTATTAACAAGATGATACTTGAAGATTGATACAAACGTAATTCTAATTTATCTATTGTATGGATGGACTATAAAAAGGCGTTCGACAGTATCCCTCACTTGTGGATTTAATAATGCCTAGAAATGTATAAATATTGCCTGTTCCCCATAGGTTTCTTTCACACAGTATGGTCAATTGGAAAATTGGAATATATTTTGTATCGACATCCTGTGTCGTTGAGACGTTTGCTTAGCAGTGAAAGTGCCTTGCAGAATAAAGGAGGAGACAAAAAATCACCCCGAAACATAGAGTATGTGATCAGGCAAAGGCTAATAGGAAAAACGGCTTGTTATCGGAGGTTGAGATTTAATAAAAAGAATTAATAAAAACGGCACATTGAAACAGAAGGTTTCACGGAGATAACAGGAAGTGATTGTATAGTTGAAAATGAAGATACAACAAGAAATGTAGAAAATGTTGATTTATCAATGCAGCAGAGTGAGATGGACAATGAAATTGAGACAGCGAGATTGCTGAATATTGATGAAAGAGGTGGACTGTCGGCGGAAAATGAGTTGTTGATGACAGGAATATTAGAGGTTGAAAGATCAGGTGAGAAAATTCATGTTAATTTCAAGAAAGCAAATCAGCAACAACTCAAGGATGTAATTAAAATGGTGAATACTGTTATGGACAAAATACCAACAAGCACTATAACTGAGACAAATGACTTAGTGTATGCAGTATGCAGGTATGCAGCAAAAAAATGGGAATAACGACAAGCAATGGAGGGCCAAGGGAAGAGCCATGGTGAAAGAGAAGAATAAATGAAGACATAAAACGGATAAGAAGAGATCTTAATATATTGCAGAGAGAAATGAAAGGTCAAGTACGAAACAGAGCAAAGATTGAAGAATTAGAAAATAAATACCATTTTAAGAGCAAGAAGTTAAATATAGTAATTGAGGAACTGAAACAACGGTTGTTTGCAAAAACAGCAAAGATCAAGAGGTACAAGAGGTCTATAATCAGATGTTTAATCAAGACCAAAAGAGGTTTTACCAACAACTGGGTAATAACATTAGATATGAAGGCATTATCCCTAATGCGGAAGCAAGCAAAACTTTTTGGAGTGAGATTTGGAGCAAAGGACAACAACATAATAACAAAGCAGAATGGCTAAGGAATGTAAGGGCAGATTTGAGAAACCAGCAGCAAGAAAATAGGATTATAACAAATGAAATGGTAACCAATCAATGTACAAGAATGCCTAATTGGAAAGCACCAGGTATGGATGGAGTACAAGGATTCTGGTTGAAAAAATTAACATCACTACACGAGAGAATTGCAGAGCAATTATCCATGATTATGAAAGGAGATGCCAGTTTGCCACATTGGCTAACGTTAGGAAGGACAGTTTTGTGTCTTAAAGATCCGAAAAAAGGGAATGGAGTTGATTATTTTCGACCAATACCCTGCTTTCCCATGATGTGGAAATTGTTAACAGGAATTATTGCCGATGGTGTATACCAGCATCTTGAAAAAAATTAGTTGTTACCAGAAGAATAAAAGGATTGTCATCGAAGAACTAGAGGTACCAAAGATCAGTTATTGAGAGACAAGGGAATATTAATGGATTGGAAAAGAAGGCACACAAATATGGCAATGGCTTGGATTGACTACAAAAACGTTTATGACATGGTGCCACATAGCTGGGTTGTTGAATACTTCGAGATGTTTGGCATTGCCAACAATATGAGAGAGTTTTTGAAGAATAGTATGCAAACTTGGAAAACAGAATTAACTTCATGTGGACATGTACTAGGTACGGTCAAGATTAACAGAGGTATTTTTCAAGGAGATAGTCTTTCACCATTGTTATTTGTTTTGTGTATGATTCCATTGTCAATGGCTCTGGGGAAAGTAAAAGCAGGGTATGTCTTGGGTGCAAATGAAGTAAAGACAAACCATCTTCTCTATATGGACGATTTAAAGTTTTATGATAAAACATACGAGCAGAGAGAAACTCTTTTATAGACTCTGCGTACTGTCAGCGAAAACATAGGAGTTGAATTTGGCGTTAAGAAATGGAATGCTATTACTAAAGAGAAGTAAAGTTGTATCATCTGAAGGAGTAAGTTTGCCAGATGGTCAGATAACGAAGGAGTTAAATAATACTGGCTACAAGTACATAGGCATTCTAGAGTATGATAAGGTGAAAGAAAATAAAATGAAAGATGTATTTGCAACAGAGTGAAAACGGAGAATTAAGCTGGTGTTGAAGTCAAAGTTTAATGGAAAGAATAAGATCTTGGCTATAAATTCGTGGGCAGTTGCGGTTTCGAGGTATAGTTTTGGAGTGTTAGACTGGAAGAAAGAAGAACTAACAGCGATGGATACAATGACCAGAAAAGTTATGACGATGCATGGAGCACTTCACCCTAAGAGTGATGTTGATAGGGTCTGTGTCAAAGTGTAATGGAGGAAGATGTTTAATAAGTGTTGAAATGTGTGCTAGAAAAGAGGAAAACAACTTGAAATGTTATGTAAATATGTCAACTGAAAGGCTAGTGAAGGGAGTGAAGTTAGCCAACATCTGTGACTGTGAAGAACCAAAGGAAAAGAATGCATTCAAAAGAGAAATTTAAAATGAATATGTTGCTAGGTAGATTGGGAAGAAGATGTATGGACAGTTTGTTCGTGAAATGCTAGAGAACCTTGATAGAGAAAGAGCAATGGAATGGATGAGGAAAAGTGATCTGAAAGTTCAGACTGAAGCACCAATTTTTGCGACACAAGAGCAAGCTTTGAGAACAAATGTGGTTAAGTTTAACATTGACAAAACAAGGAGTAGTCCTTATGCAGATCGTGTGGTAAAAAGAGTGAATCAGTCACCCATCTTGTATGTGGATGCAAAGTATTAGCACAGAAGGAATATAAAAGGAGACATGACAACCTTGCTGGGATTATGCATTAGATGCATTGTGGGAGGTATGATCTAAGGAGAGTTGATAAATGGCATGAGCATCATCCAGAAGGGGTAATTGAGAGCGAATCGATGAAACTTTTATGGGATATGACAATACAATGTGATCATTATATCAAAGCCAGGAGACTGGATAATTTAGTTGTGGAAAAGAATAGCAAGAAAGCTTTAATTATTGATATTGCCTTATCTGGAGATCGTAATGTGGGAGAAAAGGAAATTGAAAAAGTAGAAAAATATCAAGACCTCAAAAGGGAGATTTTAAAACTGTGGAACTTAAAGGGTGTTGAGGTGATACCTGTGGTTGTGGGAGCACTAGGATCAGTCAGTAAAAAGATTGGACAATGCTATGAGCAAATTGGGATTGATTATTACAGATGACAGCTTTGTAGGGAAAAGCAAGAATTTTACGAAATGTGTTAGAGACTTGAGAATAGAATTATACAAAAGACCTTTGGCCATAGGCGATGGCCTGCTATTTTGACTATGTTCGGTATATTCTGCCTGAGTTAGAAGGCTAATACAAAAGTAATAACAAAATTGTATACTTTGGGATTTTAACATAAGAACTGATCGGGTAATAGAAGCCAGAAGACCGGATATTATAGTGCAGGACAAGAGAAAGAATATGACAACAATGGTGGATGGAGCGATACCTGGTGATCATAGAGTGAGAGCGAAAGAACAGGAAAAGATCGAGAAGTACCAGCACCTGGATATGGAAGTGACAAAGATGTTGGCAACGCGCGTGAGGCTTGTACCCATGGTGATTGGGGATCTTGGAGCTAAACATGGACCAGAGCAATGGATCAGTGAGCTGGGAATGGCGGCAAGTTTGGCATACAGGCTACAAAAGAATGCAAAATCATATTAAAATGCAAAATCATATTAATGAAAATAACGGGGTTAATGGGACCGGAAATGTAAGTGAGACTCTACGCAGGGCAGGTTTTCCCCGGCACAGCAGAGTAGAACACGTTGTTATCCTGCGACTGCTAGCTATTTAAATCTTACTGCATATGTGCCTCCATTTCGTTATTTCAATTTAGCTCACATTACTGAAACCAGGTGAGAACTGAACCCGGGACCCTTGGCATAATTTTACTGTCACTACAATTGCCCCTCACATATCCACTGTACCACGCCTCCCTTGCCTCTTTCAGGATATTTGATAACAGCCATTCATATCTTGACCTATATCTGCGTCTCTTTCATTATTTCAATTTAACTCACATTGATGGAACCACCTGAGAACTGAACCCGGGACCCTTGCCTCTATTTTGCTTTGACTACAATTGCCCCTCACCTACCCACTGCACCACGCCTCCATTACCTCTTTCTGGATATTTGATAACAGTCATTCATATCTTGACCTATATTTGTCTCTCTTTCATTATTTCAATTTAACTCACATTGATGGAACCACCTGAGAACTGAACCCGGCACCCTTGGCTTTATTTTGCGATTCATATCTTGATGTATATTTGCCTCTCTTTCGTTATTTAAATTTAAATTGCATTGTTGAAACTATGAACAAGGGGATATGACAGTGAACAAAGAAGATGCAAAAGAAATGGCCATGAATGATAGTGATACGAATGAAGACCTGAAAGAAACTGTGGATGAATCGAAGAAATCATTTTAGAAATGCGAACAAGCGATGGCATTCATTTGACAAAGGCTGATAGAAAAACTACAAAACTTCAAACTGAGAAAGTGATCTCAACAATCAGGTTTGGAAGAGCTAAAAACATCACGGAAACGAATAATCTGATTAATGCTGCAAGTGTGTGGGTTGCTGAACAGATGAGACTGAAGAAATTACAACCTAGGCAAAATAAGGAACCAAAGTGGAAGCGTAGAATCGAAGGAGACATTAAAAGGCTGAAGCGTAATATTAATTTGCTTGATATACAATCGAAAGGGGAGCTAGGACCAAAGAAAAAACGAAAACTTGAAGACTGCTATGAAAGAACTCAAACAAAGGCTTCTTACAAAAAGTGCCAAGATCAAAAGATACGAACAAAGAATAACATAATCTAGACAGAATAGGATTGTAAATGTTGGTTAGAATACGAAATACACAGAGTTGAATGGAGGTGGTTTCAGGTCAACAGATGTACCAGATTCTGAGGAAAGCAGAAAGTTTTTGAGTAATATTTGGAGTGCTAAAAAGCAACACAATAAGGAAGCCCATTGGCTAAATGATTTAAAGAAAGATATGAATGAAGAACAACCGCAAGACGAATTGACTATAACTGCAGACAAAGTAAAAAAGCAGTTAAGAAAAATGCCAAATTGGAAAGCTCTATGGACAGATAATGTCCAGGGATTCTAGATAAAAAGTCTTACCAACCTCCATGAAAGAATAGCTGAGAAATTGAATGAGATTGTTACGGGAGTTTGTAATTTGCCTGAGTGGATGACTTATGGTCGTACGGTTTTGTGTCAGAAAGATCCAGCAAAAGGTAATGCAGTGGACAATTATCGCCCAATAACTTGTCTACTGCTAATGTGGAAATTATTGACTGGCGTCACAGCTAAAGAAATATATAAGTACCTTGAGGAGGAAGATCTGTTGCCAGAAGAACAAAAAGGTTGTATACGTAGGAGTAGAGGGAAGAAAGACCAATTGTTGATAGACAAAACGGTCTTAAAAGATTGCAGGAGAAGACACACAAATTTGGCTATGGCGTGGGTGGGTTATAAGAAAGCTTATGATTTTGTCCCCCATAGCTGGATTATCGAGTGCATGGAAATGTTTGGTATTCCAGAGAATGTGAGAAAGTTTTCAGAGAAAAGCATGAGCAAGTGGAAACTGTCATCGAATGTCGAATGGAGAAAAACGGAGAAACTAAAGTCGAATGGAAAAAATCTTGATGATGTAACAGTCAACAGAGGTATCTCTCAAGGGAACAGTTTATCGCCATTACTCTTTGTGTTAACTGTGATCCCAATATCGTAGGTTCTAAGGAAAGTGAAGGTAGGTTATGACTGGGGAAAGAAAGAATTTAGTGTAAATCACTTGCTCTTCATGGATGACCTTAAATTGTACGGTAAGAGTGAAGAACAGATGGGTTCACTTGTGCAGACTGTCCATGTATTCAGTACAGATATTAGGATGGAATTTGGAATTCGAAAGTGTGGTGTGCTAGTATTGAAGAGGGGGAAAATAGTTAAATGTGATGGTGTTAAACTCCCAAATGGTGAAATTATGAAGGAAGTTGAACAGAGCGGATATATCTACCTCGGAGTAGTAGAACGTGATAAAATAAAAAAAAAATATGAAGGATAAAACAATAAAGGAGTACAAAAGGAGGCTTAGATTGATTCTGAACTCAAAACTAAATGGGCGGAACAAAATAACAGCAATCAATACATGGGCAGTCACGACTTTTAGATATGGTGCTGGTATAATAGATTGAAAACAAAATAAATTGAAAAGGATAGACACAAAGACTAGGAAAACGATGAAAACCTATTGAGCAATACACCCCAAAGGTGATGTGAATTGGTCGGAGACGATTGTTACTGAAGGCACCATTACCACCAAAGAATTCAAAAATCCAAAATCTGAAGAGCTTAAGCCAAAATGGATGGAAAAGGAGATGTATGGGCAATTCATTAGATATTGTACTAAAAATGTTGACAAAGAGAAAATGTGGTATTGGTTATCCAAAAGTGACCTTAAAAGTGAAACGGAGGCTCTTGTATGTTCCGCCCAAGAGAAGGCTATTAGAACAAAGTATATCAAGTGTAGAATTGATAAAAAGTGACAACAATTCTACTTGTAGAATGTAAGGGAAAAGAGAAGATACAGTGTAACACATAGTTAGTGGGTGTGAAAAGCGTGTACAAAAAGAGTACAAGAGAGGACAGGACAAGGTTGCCAAGAAAGTTCATTGGGATCTTTGCAAGAAAAATGGACTGGAGCATCACAAAAAGTGATATGAGCATACTCCTGAAGGGGCTGTCGAAAATGATGATGTCAAACGTCTTTGGGATATCAATATACGGTGTTACAATGTAATAGAGGCTCGGGGGCTAGGCATTGCCTTAATTGATAAGAAAAAGATAAGTTGTATCATTGTGGATATTTCAGTGCCAGCGGATGGAAGGGTAGAGGAAAAGGAAAAAGAAAAAGTTGAAAAATATGAGGACTTGAAGAGAGAAGTAGTAAGACTTTGGAAAATGAAGAAAGTTCAAGTAGTGCCAGTAGTAATAGGAGCGCTTGGAAGTGTAACAAAAGGAATTGAGAAGTGGTTTGAGAAGATTGGTATTCCAAGTAATATTGCAGACGACCAGAATCCTAAGGACAGTATTGGATATGTAATGAAGGAGAAGGCCCCTTACTAGCCCTTGGTCATTTGTTATGACCCGCCTAGTAAGAATATTACGGTAATAAGATCAGCCAGAGTATAAGCTTAACGACATAATAATAATAATAATAATAATAATAATAATAATAATAATAATAATAATAAATAAAATAATAATAATAATAATAAATAAAATAATAATAATAATAAATAAAATAATAATAATAATAAATGTCCTGGGTATGACGATAAACTCCACCCGGTTGTGGAGTTTCGACGTGGGTGAATGAGATTACCCTTTGCCACAACTACCTCCAGGTCACCCTTGGACAAGATGTAGCACCTGTTAGCCTACTCGGAGACCTTAAAATACCGGGTTGACATCCGGCGGAGATAATTCTGTCTCTTTATCCCGGCGGAATAGAAATACCAGGTTGGGACTGGCGCGGAATATCCAGCTCTTTTATCAAATGAAAACTAGAAGCAAAAATAAATCATGCCGCATCGCCCGTCGTGCGGATCAACAAGGGGCGCGTGCCTCATTAAGTTATTAGGCTGAGGATGTCGAAAAGTCTGCTACTAGGTCTACCTCTCCCGCTAGTCAAAATCCATCAGGTCACCAGAACGGGACACCTCCCATCCCTGGTTCTGTGGTTCAACAAGCTAGTATTAACAATAAAAAGAAACCTGGACTCAAATGGACAACGGATGAGTATGCTAAGGTGATGTGTTGCTTTTACTATGCACTCAAAATGCTAGAAATGAATAACACTGATGATACATATACTACGTGGTGTTTAAGGAATAGTAATATTGAAAAAATGGAATGCTTGAGGCAAACAAGCTAGCTAATGTTAGAAGAGATTTCGTTGGTAGCAAAAAATTGACCGATATAGAAATCTCAATAATTAAAGACAGGATAAAAAATGATACTAGAGAATTACAAATTACGATTAAGTTGAAGGAAATTTAGATAAACAAGAATTTGTAATGTCGACTAATGCTGATACAAGAGTTGAAAATCATGTCGATGAGGTAGTGCAGAACGAAGTTGTCGTTAAAGAAGAGGAACTGCTTAGTATGAAAACGGTTATCATTGAAGTATTGTCGATAGTCAAACATACTGAAATAAGTGAAAGAGAGGCGTTGTTAAAAATCAGACATCCCCATAAATTAAAAAATATATTAAATATAGGTAATAAGGCACTAGAACAACTCTGTCATGATATAAATCCAGATTTAAGTGAACTAAACAAATTAATTTGTGCAACAGGAAGAGTTCTTCAAGCAAAGTGTGGTATTAAGTTAAGAAAAAAGACAACGAATAAGAAACATAGCAAACCAAAGTGGCAAGTAAAAATAAAGAAAGAAATAGAAAGTTTTAGAAGGGAAATTTCTATACTAGAAGAACTGCAAAAAGATGATGGAAAAAAATCGGGGAAAGCTAGAAAAGTAATAAAAAAATATGAAGTACTGTCTGAAGAACAAAAACCAACGATTAAAGAACAGCTAAAACAAAAGCTTCAGGTCAAGGCACAAAGGTTACGTAGACTCGATAAACGACAAAACTTCTTTAGGCAGAATAAAATTTTCGAGACTGACGCGAAAAAGTTTTACCGTGAAATTGGAAAGGAATCGATTTCCGTAGAAGCTGTACCATCTGACGAACAGGTAAAGGAATTTTGAAACAAGATTTGGGGAAAAGAGAAACAATTTAATGAAAACGCAGAATGGGTACGTGACCATGAAAATACCGCCAGGGATATTCCTAAACAAGAATGGGAAAATATTACTACTGAAGAAATCCAAAGCGTGTTAAAAAAGTCTCATATATAAAAATCGCCCAGCATTGACCAGATTTCAAATTTTTGGCTTAATACTCTCTCTTCGGCGCATACCAAATTAGTATCTAATTTTAGTTCAATTATGACAGAACCTCACTTTACACCAAAATGGTTCTGCCAAGGAATTACTTATCTTCTAGCCAAAACAAATGAAACCGCAAATCCTAAAAACTACGGACCCATTACATGTTTATCAACTTCCTATAAATTACTTACCTCAATCTTAACTGAAAGAACCTACGTGCACAGTGAAGAACAAAATATTTTCCCCAAGGAGCAGAAAGGGTGTCGCAGAGGATCATATGGATGTAAGGATCAACTGCTCATAAACAAAATGATTCTGGAAAATGCTCACACTAAGCACAGAAATTTAAGTACTGCATGGATAGATTACAAAAAGTCCTTTGACAGCGTCTCGCACTCTTGAATCTTAAAATTTTTAGAAATGTTTAAAATCTCTCCTGTATTAATAAATTTTCTTCGAATCAGTATGCCATTATGGGAAACAAATCTTACTCTGGGTCACGCGAATGCTACTCTTATTTCAAACGGTATGCAAATCCGATCTGGAATCTTCCAAGGTGACTCTCTTTCCCCACTTTTATTTTGTATGGCACTTATCCCACTCTCGCAACTTCTTAATAATACGGGATATATGGATATAAGATCATGGACAAGATGATCAATCATCTTTTTTATATGGATGACTTAAAACTTTACGCTCATAATGATGGTGAACTGGAAGGGTTGTTGAGAACCGTAAAAGCGTTCAGTGGTGACAGAGGTATAGAGTTTGGTCTAGATAGGTGTGCCAAGGTAACTTTTAAGCGAGGAAAACTAATTACGTCTGAAAATATAGAGTTAGATGATGAAACCGTAATAAAACAATTAGAGCAACAGGGAACTTATAAGTGCCTAGAAGTAAATGAAGGCGATGGTGTACAACACTCAAAAATGAAGGAGAAAATGCGAAAAGAATGCATTCGTAAAGTAAGATCAATCCTGAAAACCGAATTAAATTCTCAAAACAAATTAACAGCAATCAACAATCTTGCGATACCTGTTGTTACTTATAGTTTTACTGTGATGGATTAGAATGTGGATTGGAAAAAGTAGATTAGAGAGCCATTGACATTCAATACAATGTATCACCCGACGTCAGACGTAGACCGCCTGTATGTCATCAGAAGTAAAGGAGGTAGGGGGATGATTCAGTTCGAACTATCACAAAAAATATCAACGATTTGTCGCAGTATCTGGATCTAAGCAATGATTGGGTACTTGAATTAGTTAGAGTACACGAAAACCCCAAAAGATTACACTCTGTAGTAAAAGAATCACATAAATTCTCGCGCGAATTAGGTATCGAAAACGAAGACATCGAACATGTATCACCAACACTAGCCGCAAAGCTTAGAAAGCAAATAGCTAAAAAAATTGGACTAGATAAACTCCAATCTAGGTTGCATAGTAAACCTCTCCACGGACAGTTCGGAGCTCGAAGCAAACAAGCTGATGTAGATGAAATTGCAACCCATCAGTGGCTGAGAAGCTCCGGACTTAAAGGGGAAACAGAGGGATTTATTCTTGCAGCCCAAGATCAAAGTTTATTCACCAGACATTATCAGGCTAGCATCTTGCATAATGGTGCTGACCCAAAATGCGGGTTTTGTGAAGATAAGGTTGAGACAATTGATCACCTTGTGTCTGGTTGCTCAATAATAACGTCGAATGACTGCAAAAATCGCCACGGCAGAGTAGGACAATATCTGCATTTGGGGGATTTGCGGGTACTTTTCTATTGAAACGGAAGCTAACTGGTATGAACACCATCCAGAACCAGTTACTGAAGATAAAAGTGTTACGATTATGTGGGACTTCCCAACTCACGCAGATCGTACCATACAGGCAAATCGACCGGATATCGTCATCAAAGACAAAACGCACAACACTTGTCTGTTTATTGACATGAGTGTCCCTTCAGATAAAAACGTCTCGGCGAAAGTATTCGAAAAGCTCTCGAAGTACAAAGACCTAGAAATAGAAGTAGAAAAGATGTGGCACCTCAAAACCAAAAACTTTGCCTGTCGTTATAGGAGCACTTGGCCTTATAAAGAAAGGTACTGATAAATTTCTGAAACAACTACCTGGATACCCAAAACTAGAAGAAGTCCAAAAAATTGTATTGAACAGCACAGCACAGCGCATGTTCTTAGAAGAGCCCTGTCGATCAAGACCATTTCCCTTTTAACACTTTAGTCGTTTTATGTGATATGAAAAACTGTAGTTCTGTCCTCTTACTATTGGTAATATTCCATCTGTATTCTTGTCTCCTTGATGTTCGTAATATTCCGATGAATGTAAAATAAAACGTTCTTATATATCCTAATCATTCGTATACTTTTGTTTTGTTATTGTTAGTCTTAGAGTTTGTATAATTTGTAACTGTCTTGTATACTGTTTGACAATTGCCTTTGTTCAATGTGGATATTTTTGTTAAAATATATTACCTCAAACTTCAATCACCCAAGGTCGCTGGTAGCGACTCGGTGGTTGATTTTAATTAGCAAATCCAAAGAAAACTATATAATAATGATAATAATAATAAACGTCATGGGTATGACGATAAACTACATCCGGTTGTGGAGTTTCGACGCAGGCGAATGAGGTTACCCATTGCCACAACTACCTCCAGGTCACCCTTGCGCAAAGTGAAGCACCTGTCAGCCTACTCCGAGGCCTTGAAATACTGGGTTGATGTCCGGCGGAGTTAAGTCAACAATCCGCGATGTGTTCGAAGTACCAGATGGTAAATGGCGCGGAATTCTCAGCCCCTTGGCAGTAAGGTTAAAATGCACCCTGAAATTATAGGAAAACAAGAAGTAAAACACCGCCTCGTCTGTCCCGAGGGTCAACAAGGGACGGGTCTCTCAGGGAGAGACCAGCCTGAGGTTTAAAAGTATGCAGCTCGGTCAAATTCTTCCCACCAAGAAAACCTGCGTGGTCACCAGGTAGGGCAAGCTCCCAACTCTGGACCATCAGGTTCACCTCCTATAGATAACCAAAAGAAAAACCGAAACAAATGGAATAGGGAAGAGGATATGGAAGTTATATATTGTTTTTATCTTGCATTTGAAAGACCTCAAAGTAACAACACTAACGATACTTATTTGATATGGTGTGAGCGAAATAGTGAAAACGGCAAATTTGACAGTCTTGATTCAAATAAATTAGCCAATGTCAGAAGGTATATCCTCCGTGACAAATAGCTGACGGATATTGAAGTGGCCCATATTAAGGAGAAAGTGAAGAGAGATGTTGATTCAAGTAACGCCTATTCTTTAGTGAACAAAGGTATAGCTGAGAATTTAGAATTAGGCAAGGCGAAGGTAAAGGTGAAGTTGATGCTGCGGGTAATAGGGATGACAATGGAGATGAAGGAGTAGTTGATAGTGGACTTCCAGGTGAAGGTACATTACAGGGGGATAGACGTAAAGGAAATGATAACGAAAACGAAATCAACCAGAAAAAGGTCATCCTTATGAAACACGAAATTTTAGAAGAGCTATCTGCAGTATAACACACTAACATGCACGCAAGGGAACCTCTAAAAAAGATTAGACAAAGCCATAAATACAAAGAGATTTTTCGACTAGGAAACGAAGCGTTAAAGCAAATTTGTAAGAAATAGATCTTAACCTTACTACATTGAACCAATTAAGTTATGTAACATCAAAATTAATACAATTTAAATGTGGCGTCAAACCGATGAGAAAGAAAAACGATAGATCCAAACCTAGTAAACCTAGGTTGGAAATGAAAATTGAGAAAGAAATTGAAGCTTTTAGAAGAGAAATTTCTTTATTGGAGAAACTAGATAAGGACAAAGAAATAAGATCAGGAAATGCAAGGAAAGTATTGAGAAAATATAAAATAAAGAAGAAAGAAAAACTAAAAATTATCAAGGAAGAACTCAAATAAAAGTTACAGGTTAAAGCTCAAAGACTTCGTAGATTCACGAAGAGAAATAAATTTTTTAGACGAAATACAGTTTTTGAAACCGACGCCAATAAATTCTGTAGAGGAATCGGCAAAAATAACATAGAAGTCGTAGACATTCCGTCAGAAGAAAAAGTAAATGATTTTTGGAAAACGGTTTGGGGAAATGAGAAAAGACATAACGAAAATGCTGAATGGTTGAAAGATTTTGAGAACAGCGCGAGCGATGTAGAAGAACAGGAATGGGAAAATATTAGTGTTGAAGCCAGGCGTAGATCAAGTTCCCAATTTTTAGTTAGACACGTTGTGTTCTATGCATTCGAAACTTGCTCAATGTCTAAATTAGTTTCAGAGCCTAAGTCAATATCTGAATAGCTTTGTCGAGGTACAACCTACTTGCTTCCGAAAACAAATGATACTGCGAACACCCAAAACTACCGGCCGATTACATGCTTAACTACGTCTTATAAATTGTTAACTTCAATACTTTCTGAAAGAACATACTCACATTTGGATGATCATGACATCTTTCCAATAGTACAAAAAGGTTGCCGGAAGGGGTCATATGGGTGAGAAAACCAATTACTTATCAACAAGATGATCCTAGAGAACTCAAATGCTAAGTATAGGAATCTACATATCACTTGGATTGATTACAAGATAGCTTTCGATAGCGACCCACACTCATGGATCTTTAAATGTCTCGAAATATTCAAAATCTCTCCTATGTTGATCAACTTTCTCCCCAATTCAATGTCTCTATGGAAAACTAATCTCCTCCTCTCCCATTCTAATGGTATTTTGTCTTCTAATGGGATACAAATCAAACGTTGAGTTTTTCAGGGTGACTCCCTCTCTCCTCTTCTCTTTTGCATGAGCCTCATATTTTTCTCAGAACTTCTAAACGATACAGGATATGGTTAAAAGTTCAACGATCGAAAAATAGATCATCTTTTTTACATGGATGGTTTGAAGCTTTATGCCAGCAATGATGGAGAGCTTAAAGGACTAGTAAAAACAGTAAAGGCATTATGCGATGACATTGGGATGGAGTTCGGTTTAGATAAATGTGCTAAAGCTTCCTTTGATGGCGGTAAGTTAGTCAAAACCGACAATTTAGTATTAGATGAAGACACCATAATTAAGGAATTGGATCAAGAGGGCACATATAAATATCTTGGAATTAATAAAGGAGATGGTATACAACATGCCAAGATGAAACAGAAAATTAGGGGAGGATGCATATGCAGAGTAAGAATGATAATGAAGACCGAATTAAACTCTAAGAACAGAATAACGGCTATTAATACATTTGCGATACCCGTAGTAACGTATAATTTTAATTTCATTAACTGGAATTTGAGTGACCTGAAAAAGTTGGATACGAAAATAAGAAAACAATTTACGTGTGATAGAATGCATCACTCAAAATCGGATGTAGATCGTTTATATATTCCAAGAAAAGATGGAGGGAGGGGAATGATCCAACTGGAACTAAGTTATAAATGAAGCACAATAGAATTATGCAAATACCTAGATACAACAAAAGATTGGATGCTGCAACTAGGGAATTTACATAAAGATTCGAAGACGCTCCACTCTGTTTTGAAGGAATCTGAAAGATTTGCTCATGAGCTAAATATTGATACTGAAATAGACAATCTAATAACACCGACAGAGTGTGCTCGTGAGGCTAAAAAATTAGCAACAAAGACTGGTTTGAAAGAGCTTGACTCTAAGTGGCAAGAGAAACCTCTCCACGGATAATTTACGACTCGACCCAATAACGCTGATGTAGATAAAATCGCAACCTATGAGTGGTTCTCGACCTCTGGACTAAAAGGGGAGACTTCAGGGTTTATTCTTACTGTGCAAGAGCAAAGCTTATTCACGCGAAATTACCAGGCTAGTGTTTTGCATAATGGCGCCGACGCAACGTGCAGATTCTGTTATGATAAAGTAGAGACGATTGACCATCTAGTCTCGGGTTGCTCTATCTTAACACCGGTAGAGTACAAAAATCGACATGACAGGGTTGGTCAGTATCTTCACCGAAAAATCTGCCAACATTTTGATATTGATACCAATACCTGTAACTGGTACGAACACTACCCTGAAACAATAACAGAAGGAGAAAATTGCTCCATCTTGTGGGATTTCCCAATTTACACTGACCGCACTATTCAGGCCAATCGACCTGATATTGTCATCAAAGACAAGAAAAACAACACCTGTCTCCTGATTGACATGAGTGTGCCGTCAGATAGAAATGTATCTGCCAAAGTGTTTGAGAAACTCTCCAAATACAAAGAGTTGGAGGTAGAGATCCAAAAAAATGCGGCACCTCAAAACGACCACAATACAAGTTGTGGTAGGTGCACCAGGCCTGATAAAAAGGGGAACAAAACAATTGTTAGAGAAAATCCCAGGAACCCCCTCCTTATATGAGATACAAAAGTTAGTTTTAAATAGTACGGCACATCTACTAAGAAGAGCATTGAGTATGTAAAGCAGACCAGTTGAAACTAAACCATTTGAAACCAAACCANGATTGACATGAGTGTGCCGTCAGATAGAAATGTATCTGCCAAAGTGTTTGAGAAACTCTCCAAATACAAAGAGTTGGAGGTAGAGATCCAAAAAAATGCGGCACCTCAAAACGACCACAATACAAGTTGTGGTAGGTGCACCAGGCCTGATAAAAAGGGGAACAAAACAATTGTTAGAGAAAATCCCAGGAACCCCCTCCTTATATGAGATACAAAAGTTAGTTTTAAATAGTACGGCACATCTACTAAGAAGAGCATTGAGTATGTAAAGCAGACCAGTTGAAACTAAACCATTTGAAACCAAACCATTTCCTTTTTGTGTGTTAAAAAATATATTTAATGTTCGTGAACTTCTAGCAACGATTGATTTAGTGAATCAATTTTGGTTTTGTTTTTGTTTCGTGTTGTTTGGTAAGTCTACGTTCTGTGGATGTGACTTTGAAAATTCATAATTAATGATTGTGATTAGTCTTGTTATTTGTGCCTATCCCTGCAGTACGAAGAAGTATATTGTTCGTGAATTGTTCTGTTATATGATAGAAGTATTAGTCATTCCTTTCTCCTGAAAAACTTAAACTTCAAAATAATGAAAACAATAACTTCCAGTTTCACTCACCCTAGGCTACTGGTAGTAGTCCGGTGTTTGATCTTAACTTACAATTCAAAAAAAAGAAAGAAAATGAAAGGGCTGACACATCACGCATTTCTGTTTAACGGGCCGGAGTAGTGGGGGAGCATCATATCTAGGTGTCGTGAGCGTAGACCTCTTATTCTGAAGGGCTGAGTACCGAGTTCTTACTTTGTTACTTAGTCCTAAGATCTTGGGTGAAGCCTCACTACAGAGGCCGTTTTAAGCCGAAGGGGTCACATAAGCTGGGAAACCTAAACAGGCCCCACCTGCAAAGTCATGTGCTGTTTTAATTAACATCAATATCGCACACACTTGGGTGTGATGCATGCATCCAGCTTACCCTTATCGGGCTGGGAGTCGGATGGGTTTTCTGGGGTTTCTACCCCTGAGTCCCCCGTGGGCTCGTATTGCAATAATAATAATAATAATAATAATAATAATAACAACAACAAAAGAGGCTAAAATAATAGACATCGCCATTTCTGGGGACAAAAGGGTAAACGTGAAGGAAACGGAAAAGGTTGAGAAATACCAACCATTGAAGGATGAATTTGCACGGTTATGGAAGCTAAAGAAGGTTAAAGTGTTTCCTGTTGTCATAAGTGCGTTTGGAATGGTTAGTAAGAAGCTTGAATCACATTTGAAGGATTTACGATGAAAACATCAAAATGGAAGTTGTACAAAAAACAGCATTGTTAGGATCAGTACGTCTTACTCAAGAAAATGAAAAGACAGGTGAAGAAAATGTATTTTAAACGGGCAAAGGAAGTTCTTAAGTCAAACCTAAATTGTGAAAATAGCTTCACTCCAATTAGTACCTGGGCAGTGTCATTACTTAGATACTCTGCTGTTTTTTTAACTGGACAAAAAAAGAATTAAGAACCATAGATAGACAGACAAGAAAGATGATGACCATGTACAGAGCCTTAAACCCAAGAGACAGTGTGGATTGGCTTTATCTACCAAGAAAAGGAGGTGCAGGACTAATTTCGATAGAAGTCCGCGTTGATATCGCAGATCTAAGTCTCATGGAATATGTAATGAAAAGCAAATAGAAGCTGATACCGGCAGCCTGAGGAAACATAACGGAAGAGGTAGAAACTGTGAAAGGTTACACGAAAAGACGGAATGAAAAGAGAAAAACAAGTTGTGGAAAATGAGACTTGGCGGATAGCATTTGTTGGGTTTTCCAGCATTCCCAGTGCGCGCGAAGTTAGGAAGCAAATTTTGCTGAGTGCTATTTCCTTCAGATGAAGTATTTCATGTCTAATGACGTCAAGGTCTCCTTGCGAAAGCTAGACCAGGAAATGCCTGAAGGTATTCAAGTATTAATCCGCACTGCCTTGATTCGTAATGGAAATGTTCAACTATGATTGGACAATATTATATTTGTGTATTGAATTCTGTATCGTTGATTGGTGGATAAATTTGTATTTCCTTTTAGAGAAGTATAATAAAAAGCAGCTTTTTTAACTTTTTAAGCGTTCTCAATGTAAATTGGATCTGGCAATGTATTTCTAGTTTTAAGTATAGTTACTTATGAAATCAATCGGAGTCTTTCTTTAAAATATCTCTCGGTCACTCGTACTAAAGAATCAGAGAGAATTGGGTATTCTCAACAGCATTTTAGCCGAACGAAAAACGGAAAAAGTAGGTTCAAAAGAGTCGTGGAAGTGGCTACAGAAGGGAGAATTAATGAAAGAAACTGAATAAATGCTAGTGACTGCTTAGTCACAGTCCTTCAGAACGATTGACATAAAAGCAGCAATAAATAAAGGCAGAGAAGATGCAAAATACAGGATGTGTAGTGAAAAGGATGAAACAATTCGCCATATTGTAAGCCAATATAGTTATTTTGCACAAAAACAATACAAGCGCCGACACGACTGTGTAGCAAGAGGACTCTATTAGGGTATCTGTCGAAGGCGAGGATTTTGAATGACAGCCAAGTGGTACCAACATCAACATGAGAGCGTTGTCAAACGTCAACACTTCAAAATAACATCGTATTTAACAGTACTGAGGGATTTCGAACTTCGTGCGAGGTTATATATTACAATAGAGGAAAAAAATTAAAATAAAAAGATCGTAATAGACTTAGCTATACCATGCTAACAAGGAGCTGGAAAAAATAATTAAGTACCAAGATACTGGAAGCAAATTTATAAAGATATGAAATGCATCAACCAAGATCATCCCAACAGTCATTGTTGCCTTTGGCACTGAAAAAGGCACACTTCAACAGTTCCTGAAGGAAATAAGTGTAGCAACAAGTATCGAGTTAATCCAAAAGTCAAGTCTACCAGACTCGGAGAGAACCCTGCGACAAGTACTTGATATCTGAGGAAACTGGATGCGACCTGCTATCTTGGACAATAATTCCAAATGTTAATTCTTATGTGTGTAACATTCACATTAATAATAATAATAAACAAAGTTCATGTCCAGCATGACAGCCTACACAGGGAGATGGTATTCACCTGCCAGACGAGAAAACTTAACCCCGGCTACCGACCATAGCTTTAGAGGTTAAGCACCTTCCTCAATGTGTTGGTAGTTCCAATGATGGTAGATGTTTGGAGTCCACCCAAGACATCAGGGATGCCCAACTCTTTCAAACTGTGCTCCAAGCGCTTCGTCACCACTCCTAAGCTTCCCACGACGATTGGGACAACGCTGGTACATACACTATGTAACTTTCGGATTTGTTGGGCCAAGGGAGAATA
>RDPX01000030.1:395393-427896 GCA_003991215.1 Morbakka virulenta
AAAAGGGCTGACACATCATGCATTTCTGTTTAACGGGCGGGAGTAGTGGGGGAGCATCATATCTAGGTGTCGTGAGCGTGGATCTCTTGTTCTGAAGGGCTGAGTACCGAGTTCTTACTTTGTTACTTAGTCCTAAGGTCTTGGGTGAAGCCTCGCTACGGAGACCGTTTTAAGCAGAATGGGTCACCTAAACTGGGAAACCTAAACAGGCCCCAACTGCAAGGTCATGTGCTGTTTTTTTTTTATGTACATCAATATCGCACACACTTGGGTGTGATGCATGCACCCAGTTTACCCTTATCGGGCTGGTAGTCGGATGGGCTTGCTGGGGTTTCTACCCCTGAGTCCCCCATGGGCTCGTATTGCTCCACCACTCAATAATAATAATAATAATAATTCGCCTTGGGTATTGACATTAAACTGCATCCGGTTGTGGAGTTCCGACGTGAGCGCATGAGGTTACCCTTTGCCACAACTACCTCCAGGTCACCCTTGAGCAAGGTGTAGTATCCGTTAGCTCTCCCCGAGACCAAGAAATGCCGAGTTGGTGTCTGGCGGGGGCTAGTCTGCTTTACAGGTGGAGGGGACTCTTTAGCGTTGGTTGGCAATCCCTCTAGAGATGGTGTCTCGAAAAAAATACTAGAGAAGGAAAACCTTACACAATCCGATCCTAATATATTACAATATGAGTGTTAGAAAAAATGTATCAAATAACGACGTGAATGGGGGCTGGAACTTTTTGTGAAGGTCCCTCGTCCGGCAGGGGAAGAAACGAGGCTTCTCAGGTCGTTATCCCACGTAATACTCGAAATACTAAAAGAATGAAGTGGACAAAAGAAGTTAATATTGTGGTTATGGAGTGTTACTATAGATCGAATCCTTTTGATGAGAATGGTTTTCCTGTCAAAGGTTACAGACAACGATTGCACAGAGAATGGCTAGATAGAGGACCTTTTGCTGACTTAACGGAAAAAAGAAGTTGTGATCAAGCACGTGGAATTAAAAAAATTGGTGGCTCACACAGTTTGAGGTAGAAATGACAAGGAGAAGAGTGTTAACACCTGAAAATGAAACGACAGCTCCTGTAGATGAAAGCGCTAATCTAGCTAAAAACATTGTTGACATTACTGAACCACAAGTTAGACATGACTTAAACATTATTGTTGAGGAACCCTCGGAAAAGGGAGAGAAAAATGGTGAACGAGTTGAAAAAGATCTACAACGCTGGGAAAACAGCTGAAGGAATGGTGTTTAAAAAGGTTGAATTTAAAAGACTGAATGAGGTGGTGAAGAAGGTTGACAGCGTATTAGGATTCTTTGACACTAAGGATATAACTGAAACTAATAATCTGATTATTACATGTTCTGCATGTGTGTCAAGGCAGCTCGGACTTAAAAAATCCAAGAAGAATAGGAAAGCAGGGAATGAGCCATGGTGGAAACGCAGAATAGAGACCAGTATCGAAGATCTAAACAAATGCATTAACCAACTCACCAGATATAGGAATGGTGTAGTAAGATCCACAGTAGAAATCCAGAAACTATTCACAAGATTTAGGATAAAGAAAAAGGGTTTAGGTACCGTTTTAGAAGGACTTAAACAAAGAGTTCTAGCAAAGAAGGCTAAAGTAGATCGTTACAATGAGAGAGTGACTCAATTTAGGCAAAATAGATTGTTTAGATTCGATCAAAAGAAATTGTTTGCTGAGCTTAATGGAAGTAACACTGGTGGTAATGAAATACCAGATGCTGAGGAAAGCCAGAAGTTTTTTAGTCGAATTTGGATTGAAGAAAAACAGCATAATAGGGAGGCTGAATGATAAGAGAGTTTGAGGGAAGAATGCAACTACCCAAAACAGGAAGAAATTTTTGTTACTACAGAAATGGTCACTAAGCAAGCTAGAAAGATCCCCAATTGGAAGGCATCAGGGAGATGGAGTCCAAGGGTACTGAATAAAAAAGTTATCCAAGTTACATGAACGAATTGCTGAGCAGTTTAATAAGATCATAAACACGAATGGGCAAGTACCTGAATGGTAAACTTTCGGCAGAACAATCCTGTCAGAAAGATTCCACTAAATGCAATGCAGTTGATAATCACTGACCAATGTCATGCCTTCCACTGATGTGGAAATTGCTGACTGGAATTATATCTGAACACCTTTATAAGTTTTTAGAGGACAAAGATATATTCCGTTATGAACAAAAAGGTTGTAAGAGAAACAGTAAAGGGACTAAAGACCAGTTGTTTTTAGACAAGGCGATCCTGAGAGATTGTAAGCGACGGAGTACAAATCTGGCAATGGCCTTGATCAACTATCGTAAAGCGTACGATATGATCCCACATAGCTGGATTGATGGATGCCTAGAATTGTTTGGACTGCCTGAAAACACTAAACAGTTCCTGCTTAACAGTATGAAAAAATGGAAACTTGAACTAAGTTCTGGTGGGATGTCACTGGGAATTGTACATATTAAGAGGGGTATTTTCCAGGGTGATAGTTTGTCACCCTTATTGCTTGTTTTATGTATGATACCGTTGACATTGATTTTAAGAAAAGTCAAATTTCATGAGTTTGGGGACAAGATCACACAACTTAATCATTTGTTGTTTATGGACGATTTGAAATTGTTCGGGAAAATACACGACCAAATTGATTCTCTCGTGAATACAGTGCATATGTTTAGTGATGATATGGGGATGGAGTTTAGGGTTAAAAGTGTGGTTTTGATTTTAAAAAAAGGGTAAGGTTGATAAGAAAAGTAGTAAGGGAATAACTCTCCCAGATGGAAAGGTAATGAAGACAATTGATGAGGATGGGTACAGGTATTTAGGGATATTAGAGTACGATAAGGGAAAAAAAAAGAGATAAAAGATCAATTTGTCAAAGAATATATTAGGCGTACCAGACTGATGAGATCCAAGCTTAATGGAAAGAATAAGATCCGTGCAACAAATACGTGGACAGTGGCAGTTTTATGATAGGGGTCAGGAGTACTGACATAGAGAGTAGACGAATTGAAAGACCTTGATAGAAAGTCACGTAAAATGCTTACAATGTACAAAGGTTTCCATCGAAAAAGTGATGTTGACCGCCTATATGAGTAGGCGTGAAGGTGGAAGGGGACCACTGAATTGCGACGACACAGTTAGAAGCGAATATAGTATATGTTTTTACCTCAAAAACTCTGAAGATTCACTGCTACAAGCAGTGAAATATGTTCACATTGTTGAGCATGAAACCTCTGTTGAAATAGATGACTTTAAAATGTCAATTGCAGAGAAAAGAAAAGACAACTGGTGTGGTAAACAGATGCACGGACAGTTCATAAGAGATCAAAATGAGTCTACTGATAAGGAGAAAACTTGGAGTTGGGTAGTAGCATCTGATCAGAAGGCACCAACGGAGGTCCTGATATTTGCAGCTCAAGAACAAGCTATTAGGGCAAATTACATCAAGTTCCATATTGACAAGACTGCAGATTCCCCCAATTGTAGAATGTGCTGGGAAAGAGGAGAGATGATAAGCCACCTGGTGAGTGAGTGTAAAAAGCTGGCTCAAAACGCGTATAAACGATGCCATGACAATGTTGCAAAAGTACTACACTGGAAGCTTTGTGGCAAACTGAATTTCGATAGAACTGAAAAATGGTATGAACACACCCCTCAAGACAGTGATGACAGTCATAAGCTTTTGTGGGACATGAAAATTCAGTGTGACAATATTATTGAAGCAAGGAGACCAGATTTAGTCATTGTGGATAAAATTGTAAAAACTGCAGTTATTGTTGATGTTGACATGCCTGGGGACAAAAGGATCCAGGAAAAAGAAGAAGAAAAGATTGAAAAATACCAGGACATGAAGAGAGAAATTCAAAGACTTTGGAGTCTTAAGAAGGTTGAGGTGATTCCAACAGTCTTAGGGGCCCTCGGAAGCATAATGAAGAACTTTGAAAAGTACATAGAGAAACTAGGAATACAGATAGATATAACACTGAACCAAAAAGCTACACTATTAGGAACAGCAAGGACTTTAAGAAAGGTACTGGAGTACTGAATCAGGGAAAGAATGTGAGAGACCTTTGGTTACTCGTTGTACCCGGCTCTCTTACAAATATTCAGTATAACATCTGCCTGTGCTGAAAACTGCTTTTAAAGATAATAATAATAATAATAATAATAATAATAATAATAGTGAAAATAGTAATAGTAATAATAATCATGGTAAAAAGTATAATAATAGTAAGTGAACAGAATGCAGAGGGTGTTGAACAAAAGAAAGAAGATAAAAGTGTTAATACTGAAGAAAAGGAACACCAAGGAAGAATATCAATGCAAAGTAGAAACCAATCAGAAGAGAGTGCTGAATCATGTGGATAATGACACAAGAGAAATGCTAAGCTAACTACTACAACAATAAAGAAAATTGAAGAAAGGGGGAGATCAATGAAAATTAAAGCAAAACTAAGAAAGATGGGGATAACATGTGCCAAAAAAAATGTTGGAAATATACTTAAAAGGAAATTATGATATGTGTAAGATGATTGATGCAGTATACACATTGCCAAGGACAACTGAGGAAAGATTTGGAATGAAACAAGCCAGAAAAAAGAGTAAGAAAGGCAACAATATAGAAAATAGAAAAATTAGGAAGTTGGCATCTAAATTTAAAGATATAAGACAAAGCGCAACAGGAATATGAAATGGATTACAGAGGAGGATTAGGTGAAAAGCAACATAAAGAGAAGAAGAAGAAAAGGAGATCCTTAGAAGATTGAAAGAATTACCCAAGAACCAACTGGTTGAAAAACAACAACTACTGAAGGAGAAAGACAAATGGTTGGAAGAGTTAAGATATTTGAAAGTAAATGTTGAAAGAATCAAAGTAAAAGATGGAAAGATAAGGGATAATAGCATGTTTAGGAAGCATTAAAGACGATTTTACATAGGTAGTGAATCAGAACAAGAAAAGAAAGGAAAAGTTCCAGAAATACATATTGTACAATTTTGGGTATATGTGAAGATGAAAATGTGACACCTTGCAAAGAATGGATGGGAAGAGTGGCACACAAGATTAGGGAAAAGGTTTTACACAGATGACTGAATTAGAAATCACTGAGAATTATATGAAATAGTAAAGAAGAAAAAGAAATGGTCAGCCCAAGGTATTGATGGTTTACAAAGCAACTGGTGGAAGAAGTTTATTGATGCCAGGAAATCAGTGGTGAAATCTATTAAAAAAGGATTAAAAGCCTGTAGGAAATGCCTAAAATATTTGGATAATGAGGAGTATTGACAAATAAATGTTTCAAAACCAGTTTTTACAAAATTTTTACAGGTATGGTAGGCAAGTACATGAAAGAGCATGCAACCACAAATCAAATTTGGGGAAAAGTTGGCTGAAGACTTGCTCAGAAATGATTATGGAAAGATAAAAGTGAGCAGGGAAAAAACCATCAAAAAGGGCTTCTGAAAGAAAACAGTTACATACCAGTAAGGTTTTGTCTGATGGAGGTACCAATTGTGATGTTATTAGAGGAGAAATATTGAATGGTAGAAATAGGACAAAGAACTATTAGGAGGATTAATAGGCTGTTCACTGATGACTTAAAAGTATACCAAGAAAGCCATAAAAAGCTGGATAAAGCAAATGCGACTGCAGAAAGCTAGTATGGATGCAGGAGCATGTTATGGAGTAAAGAAATGTGCAGAGTAATCTTCAGAGATGGTAAGATGGTGAAAAGAGGATTGACAGTAGTGAAAGAAAGGATAAAAACACTTGACCCAGATAAAAAAGAAGCTTATAAGTTCTTAGGATATAAACAAGGTGATAAAATAGATGTGAAAATCATCATGGAAAGACTGAAGAGAAAAGACAAAAGAGGACAAGACAACTTTTTTGTTAAACAAAATTCGAATGATAAGCATCTCAAGCAATCCAATAATGCAAAAGCAGTCCAGTGGTAGGTTAGGCTAAGGGTCTCCAGGCTTTGAAAAGGAGATGTAGAATGTTTGGATAAAATAGTGAGCTAGTGAAAAAAGATGAGCTGGGGATTCCAACAGGCATCAGAAGCAAGCTAGTAATGAATGATTATACATGGATAGAAAAGAAGGAGTAAGGTTTGAGAATCTTCAAAGACATGTATAATGAAACAAGAGCAAGAGTTGCATGTCATTTGGCAATAGCATGGAATGAATGGTTAGGGAAGGTGTAGAAGAATAAATATGGGAAAGAACAGAAATCACTGAAAAAGGGAAACAGAAGTTGAAGATGTTTTGCAGATGGAATGTAAGGAGGTAAAATTTGGTAAAGGATTTGTTGAATGTGATGAAGAGTGGTATGACAATTGGAATTTAATATGGAGAAAATTGAAGAAAGAACTCAAGGAGGGAACAAAAGAAGTACATTTAAAGAAATTTGTGGAAAAGAAAAAGCAAAGTGAAATAATATTGGGGTAAACAAAAGCAGACTATATATAGCTGAACTGCAATATAGACCCTAGGAAGATAGCAGCTATATTCAACATGCTAGAACAGCTGATAGAAGCATGAGACTAGAGGAAATTTAAAGAAAAGATAGTGATGGGCAAGCACAGGTTATGTGGTGCAATAAGTGCTTGTGGGTACTAAAGATCTTGGCAGTCAAATGGCAAAAGAAAAAGTAAATTTAAAGAAAAGATGGTGTAGTACAAGGTAAAATGAGGAAAAAGCCACATGTTTGAGAACAATGGCAAAAACAGCTTGTGGGTTTGGGAACATCAAATGAGGACATGCTGTACAGCAAGAAGACCAGACATGACTAGGTGCATAAATTAACTCAATCCTAAGGGGACACTAGGGATGATCAAGTAAGCTAAAAAAATTCTTTACATTCAGGCTTAACAAGACCTGCAAAATAATCTACCCTTTAAACCAACTGCAAACAACTTTACTTCTTGTTGGATAAAACAAAGCATCTGGCTCTGCTGGAGGTGAAATGGCAATATTACTTATCAAAGTCCCATTTTGTGAAAAAACATGTATTTCAAATAGACCTTTGTAAGTTTAAAACATTGCCAACAGAACACAGTGACTGAGGTACTTACTAGGCTTGAGCAAATGGTTGGTACACTAAATGCATTTACAATGGTCAAATAGGATAATCAGTAATCACTACAGTATTGAACAGAGCAGATCATATCCAGCAGACACCAAAACAAATGGCAATACTGAACTAACCATATTATTATATTCAACGAAAAATTAACATAAACATTCTCATTCTGGTGTTTAATTTTACATATGACTAAACAAATCACTCTTTGTCATATTCTTTTTTGTATTAATATTCAATATTAGTTCCACTGGGCAGTCTAACAGTTCTTTTAAATCCTCTTCTATCATGGTATGAAGTGTCTTAAGTTTTGATTCTACATATCGTTTCTGGCTTTTTTTCGGCCAAATGAGTTTTTTACACAACCTTACTGTTCCATCTGAGAATTGGTCAAGTGCTACAGTTTCCTGTCTAAACTGCCAGGGTATCTCTTTATCGAAAAGTTGAAGAACTTTTTCTCTTATCAGCTCTGTTATCTGCTCTTCAACACTTGCATCTAGTTGGACGTTGCTTGGGAACTCCCATTTCCCAGCTTTTGCACGGGCGAGTAAGTAATCTCTCACATCGCCAACTCCGTCACCAGTCAAAGCAGAGACCATGAAAATATGTTCAAATTTACTGTACCCACCAGTAGCTTTGTGTCCATACGCATCCTTTCCTCTGTCTTTTAATAGGTCGCTTGCCAGTGCCAATAAAATTCTCTTTCTGTTCAAGCGGTCTATTTTATTAAGTATCAAGATACTTGGTATGTTTGAATAACAGTGAAGGATATCTAAAAGTGCTTCGTGAATTCGGTCCCTTTTACTCTTATTGGATGCATCCACGATAACAGCTATAAGGTCACTCTCCTCGGCCGATGAACTTGCCGACTTAACTTGCATTCTGTCCATATTTAGCCGTTTTCCCTCTTGGTAATTAACAATACCTGGAGTGTCGGAAATGACAATTTGAGTGGTGTCACTAGTATATACTCCTGATAGTGCCCGTCGTGTTGTGTGAGGTACTTCAGTAACAATGGACACTTTTGCACCTACCAATGCATTTATTAAGGTAGATTTACCTGAGTTTGGTTCTCCTATTACTGAAACATGAATAACTTTGGTTCCATTGCTCTCAAATTCGTTCGAGTCTTGCCCTGGTGAAGCATGTGATGTATGCAAGTAACGGGTTGTGTTAACAGGTCCATATTGCCAGACAAAACTGGTAAATATCCTGTAAAACTTTTCATTGACTAACCCTTTCTTTATATCATTAATATATCTTGGCATCCACCTGTTTAGAAATTGTGCCATTACATGAAAATAAAGTAAACAACAACAATAAACATACTCAGTACATGCGAGCTCTGAGTGATGACTTCCCAATTTTTTCCCCTTTTGATCATCTGTTGGAAAAGAGGCTTATTCAATATGATTTTACCTCTTTCCCAAACATGTGCAAGGTCGAATACCACTGAATCATTTTTGGCCAGCAATTGTAAACAGACTCTTTGCAATTTTGACTTTACCGCAAAAATAAATGACTTCGGAAAAGAGAGCACATTCTTTTGAAAAGAAAAGGAGATTTTCCAAAGGAAGAAAAAGAAACAATGAAAACAACGAAGTTCAAAGGGTGGCACAGGAGCAGTTATCTGCGGAATCGGTAGGCACATATCTCACCTAACCTTACTTGTACCGTTAGTTCAAATGTTTGTACATGTTGCATTGAACGTTATCTAGATTATGTATGTAGTGTGTGTACTCACTTGCATCACTGCCCCCCTAACATGATGACCTTTTTAAAGACTTAAAGTGATAATTTTTCTTGACATTCATCAGCTGACTTAAGTCCCCGATCCTTTGACTGATTAAGCCCCACAGTGTTATCCAGTACCTGGATAAAAGCACAGAAAAACACTGACTTGGTTTAAGGATTTGACAATAGGACTATAACCTGTTGGGATATCAGGACCCAGACTGTTTAACTATTACTGTTTCCGTTCGATTATTACATTTTCAATGACAATGACTGGGTAGACCTACCTCGTATCAGTTAAAAGATGTTTTCCATAAAACACTGATTGTACTGCTGTTGTGACCGTAGATCTGCCAAGTTTATAAAATATTGGTAAAGAGCAGAAATTTTAATTCAGCTACCTTTTCTTTATGAGAAAACAAGGAGTGACTTTCATTTACAAAATTTTAAATATTTATAGACTTTGAGTTGTCATTGCTACCTGCTGTAAATTATAACATCATATTCCTTGATTTCAAAGCTTAAGATACAAATTAAGATTAAAACTTGATCAAGTAAGGCCAGTAAGCAGATCTTATTCAAAGAAGATTGCAAGATGTAATAGTTAAACGATGAAACAATCAACTACTGTCTCAAACCAAAGCAAACTTTATTACAGGCCTTACAGACATGGAGGTAGAGTATGAAGCTGAAATCATATAAAATTGTGATGCTTATGCACAAAATGGAATGAAAATGCTTTAAATACGTAAGAATTTTAAAAAAGGAAAAAACTATTTTGGGTATATCTCTTTACTTGAATCTCATTGCCTTTTCTGTTTCTCAACAAATTTTAACTCTTTGATTTTCCCACCAAGTGGCAACAAAAAAAAAATATAAAAATAAAAGATTTGTCTGAAGCCCAGATTTAACACAAGTTAAAAGGGTTTTCACAATAAAATGAAGTCTTAGTTCATAAAGAATCTTTGAGATAGGTCCAAGGTACAATTCTGGATTTGACAAAAGCCTTTTTTGTGACATAAATTGTAAGATAAAGGAGCATTAAAAAATTGTGAAGATAGTTTAATCAACAATGTACTGTTGACATTAATATACATTATGTATACAGATATACATTATTACTTAGAGAATTTAAGAATTTCTCTGTTTTGTGCCTGTGTTGATCTTATTTAAAAAATAATGTAATGGCCTTTCAGCAGGATGTTTGTTAAAGTTGTATTACTGGACCATTTCCAAAGATATTTTATACAGTGAGACTGTACAAACATGATTAGCTTTATTCTGGCACTCAATAAACTATTATAAAAGTTCATTGGGAAATATTGATCCCTGTTATTGGTCACTTTCCACAATCAAGATTGGAAGTAAAAGCATACTGTTGGTAATACAAAAAAATAGCAATTTTACTTGCACATACAGTATAATAAGAAATCAAAAGCAGAATAATAATTCTATTATACAAGTGAGCTTATCTCAATGCAGCCTTCTTCCAAATGCAGCAAACTTTAAATCTTCATGAAGTGCTTAAAATCCTATGATTCTTAACAAGTCAGACAAGCACAGTGTTTCAATAGCAGGTCACATATATCAGTTTCCTACAAGCATGTAGCATGTGTAAGCACATTTTTATATTTCATCACCCAATAAAAAGTTAACACCCAATGGGCTAAACTGGTACCATTTTGTACCTGGAATGAATAATTTGTAAAAAGCCACTTTTAGCAGGAACATTTATTTGGATTGTGTAGCATATTTAAACAACAAAAAATCATTCAGATGCAAAGATAAGCTGTATCAGACATAAGGCATTATACTCATTAGGAAAAAAAAGTGTCTCAGGTAACATTTGGACAAAGGGAAAAATTGAGTATAATATTGAACAGAGTAGCCAATAAGGCAAGACTAGTTGTGATACAAAGCTTAAAAAACATGTTTCTGAGATGCCCCATCAGGGTTATCTTCCAAAAAGTGTCAGGTCTTTTTATACAGATCTGGAAGATATGGAGGTAAATAACCCTAATCTTGAAACCCCCTGAAATAAGCACAGCAGTACACAATGCCATGAAAGATCTAGATGTATTTCAAGTTATTATTGATGTTGCTCAAGACCAGGCTAAATGGAGGAAAGATACCATGTTAAATCAACTTGACAGCACACTCTAACCCTCTAAAATTTGGGGCAATGGATACAAAAATGGATAATGAGAGTCCTTGTTTCAGCACCTCAAACTACCTTAAAAAGGTCCAATTTCCACCAAATTTGGAAAATGGACAACTAGAACACTCTCTAAATGCTACTATGACACTATAATATTTTTCCTTTAACAATTAGCCAGTTTAAAATCAGATATTGAAGTATGGCTATTTATGAAATTTTGTGGTGGAATGATGTCATATATTAAGGATGCATGCCCCAACGATTAATAGGAAGAAGAAAATTACAGATACCCAGTAGTTACAATACAAAATTGTCTGCAAATCAAGTTCAACTAAAGACCATTAATAAGTAGTTAATTTTTTTTATTTAGCTGTAATACAGCATCAACTGCAGAACCATGAAAGAGGTGAATATTTTGAAATAAACAATTAAAATAGTTACGTGTGATTGGATGAAAGCCATATATTTGTTCCAAAGAGCACTTAAAATTTGAACCAAATGCAGCTACTAATTTTGATCTATTTGGTGTATTTGTTATCTGACCAATAATTACAAGTTTCATGTCCATTTTCTTTTGTAGCTAGATGTTTCAAGCCTGAAGAAATTTACTGATTTTCCATTGTCAAGCAAAACACTTAGAGGTAATGGTTTTATGTATTCATAAAGAATTTAGTTTTTAGGAATGGCTTCTCAGACAATACACATGTGGATTTTATTTTGTTGTTTTTATTTTTTTAATTTGGATATCAAATAAATTGATTTCCAAATTAATTGTTTGTTGTTGTATTTTTATAGAAAAGTAACTCACAAGGTTACTTTTGCATAAACATTCACAAAATTGAAATTGTTTATTTAATGCTACATTGCTTTATTTGTTGTATGTGATGCTGTTCAATTGTTCATTTGTTGATGTTATGGTAAAGAGCAAGGTAGTTCAGAGGCTATGCTGTGCAATGTTATGACAGGTTTGTGTTTTTTTTTGGTTTTAACATATTTTTTCCCCAGTAACTGTGGGTCAGATGGTGTCTTACACTGGGACTTCGATCTGGCAGTGAGGAATTTCTTGGCCAGATGCCCTTCCTGATGCCAACCAATGGCTTTTGCCTTTGTGAATTTCCGAAGTTGCCTGCTTGGGGAATCCAACCAGGAATTTTTGGTTATGTTGCAGTTGCACTAACCATTAAGCCATGGCTCCTCATTTATAGTTGTGTATTACTTAAGTGTTTATTATTCATTTTTTTGCACATCAGTTTTAATTTGTTTTGTGTTGTTGGGTAGTATTACATTGTTAAGTTTTCACACCCCTGGATATCAGGGTTTTCAATTGGAATTATGTTTATTCAAGGTGATCTTAGCAAGCTTTGTGCAGTGGCCATGTTCCTGACAGCAGGTGACTTGACCTAGTTTAGGACCTTTTAAAACGTCCATTTTACATGCTAGCATGTGTTGGACGATTTCTTGAAATTGACTTCCAAGTTATCCTATCCTTCACCAGGTCTCTGCTGACACCTTTTTGTTTCAGATCCATCCTTATCACTTCCTCCCATGTTTTCTTTGGTCTTCCTCTGCCAGTGGTTCCTGTTACCTTGATTGTTCTGCATCTACTTGCCAAAGCAATCATCATCATCATCATAATAATAATAAGAAGAATAATGATGACAATGATTATTTTATTAGTTATTGAAAACTTCTCATTTGGAGTATGTATCCCCCTTCCCCGTTGGAACATTCTGCTGGTTAACACTACCATCAAAAGTAGATTTTAAGGAGTATGTTGAAATTATGATAAGTATTTTAGGCTTTAAATTTAGATAATTTAATTACATTTTTTTCTTTGATGTACATGGGAGTATTTTGTTCACCAGAGTGCATTGTATTTTTTAATGTTTTGTAGGGCTAAAGGAAGGAGACTACATGGAACCTACAGAAATTCAAAGAGATTCTATACCGCTTGCTCTTAGTGGGAGAGACATTTTGGGAGCAGCAAAGACTGGCTCGGGAAAAACACTTGCGTTTTTAATTCCAGTAAGTTCAATTTATTTAATTTTTGTTAACATTTTGGAGCCACGACTGACGAGGGTCTAAATGGTGTATGTGGTTTGGCATTTGTTATCAGATAACTGCCACGAAACGTTTTCACTATGTACATACACTCTTTAGGAACAAACTCTTTTTAGTCTTGAAATGTCTCGTTAAAGAGACACCCTTCAAACTTGCTGACCATTTAATAAATAAGAATATTGTTTTCATGGGGAGCTTTGTCCAGTTTGAGCTCCAAACAAGGGTGTTGATGCAGAAGAAACAATTTTTTTTTCATATAAAGTAATTTCTGTCTCCATTTTTTCCGATATTGAAAACTTACCATTAAAAACATGAAGATTATTGCCTTCTGCTAATTTTACGGCAGAACAGGAAGTCAAGAGAGGACGATTTTAACATGTTATGAATTTATGAATTATATAATTTTGGCGAAATCCTAGTCACTTTCATTACATTATCAGTAAAGCAGATGCATAGAATTGTACCGGCGGATCTGCCCTGTTGTGTCTTATGGCTATATATACCTATCTTGTATCATTTACAGAAAGCTTAGCAAATGTAGTTGTGCGTAAAAATTAAGCCTCGCACCAGAGTTAGCATGTTGGTAGTAATATTTTTTATTTTTTTAAAAATAGGTGCACGGTTTTTTTAACACAATTTTTACTTTTCAGGTTTTGGAAACGTTATGGAAGGAGAAGTTTGCTAGCTATGATGGTTTGGGTGCGCTGATAATTTCACCCACGAGGGAGCTTGTAAGTATCTGTGGTATAAGTGTTGTCATAAATTGTATATGTTCCATTTTAGCCATAGTGCAGTATGTCCGTAGTATTTTGTAATTAATACAAAAACATTATTATTACCACTAAATTTGTTTTTTTAATTTCCTGTGAATGGGTTAGGAAATTGAGCTTTGCTCAACCTTTAGTCTGTGTATTTGCACAGACTAGAGGTTAAGCAAAGCTCAATTTGAAGCCATGCGTCCATTGATATGTTGCTGAAAAGTAGCTTTCAAACGACCATAAAACTAGCGTATTTCACTGCATCAATGTCGCATTTCAACCAAAGAGGTAGGCTCGGTTATATAGTTTGGCATATAATTAAAAGGTAAGATTTCGAGGAAAATTAAATGGATGATTTCAGTTGATTAGGCCTGGTATAAGTCGTCAGTCTTTTTGAGGTTTTCTTTGTGTAAAAAACAAAATTGTTATTACCTATTTTTGAGTAGAAGGTTTCCAGTAAGTACTGAACTAAGCTTATGTAATTACATTTTTACATCAGATACATTTTCACATATTTTTATTGAGAAAAATAGCGTTTTGATTTTTAGAAATATTCTCAAGAGTTTATTGTTGTTTTTCGAGGGAAGAGGTCATACAGTTGGGGATGGAGCACCATTACTGCCTTACCTTTTTTTTCAGAACAGTAAAGTTTTATTCCGTTGTAATAGTAGCTGTTGCGTTTTGGATTCCAATTGGGCTGCATGAATAAAATGTAAAGTGGTAAAAAGATTACCCAGAGCTACGTCATTTGCTTCGTTACGTTTTATTGATATTGTATCGAATCCAAAAACACAAATAAAATAAATAAATAAATGATACAAGTTAAAGATAACACATGGATTACAACTTCAAGTTTCATGTCTTACTTTGACAATCATCAGGCAATAACTGAGAACTGGAACATGGTCAAAAAGGTCTACAAGTTAAACATAATTAGACTATGCCCTAGGGTAATTATCTATAATGTAACAATGGCTAAGTAACAAAAGAATATGTTCCTTGGCAATTATTACATATTTACAAGTGAAAATTTATTACAATGACGACATTTCGAAATTAGTTCAGTTCGTTTGTTCTTTTATTTGGCTCTACATTTATGGCATTGAGCACTCTTTGGTATCACTGATACATTTGTTATTTTTTATGAATGCAAAAACACAATATTTTGGTCTTTTGGAAGCTTCTTTTGTAGCGGAGGTAAGTCTTTGCACGGTTGGGTGTAGAATATCCTAATTTATGTGACGAAGGACGTTGATCTTGTCTTTTCTTGCCCGGTGCATGGTTATGCTACAAAACGTGCCTGTGGTTGTTTATAAAACCCGTAGTTAAAAAACCCCTGTCATTTAAGTAAGTTGACAGCTTAATTGCTTCTTACTACACCTATTACATTAATGAATTTAATACCATGGAAATTTTTATCTTGTATGTTAGAAACCTCTAAAAGCACTGTACGTAAACAGTTCTTTATTGCATGATGGAATGATTACACAGCGTCATTTGGCTGCTGCATGCAAGGGAAAGTTACTGTTTTAATGGCACAGTCATTAATATCTATGGTATCTTTCAGTCGGAAAACTAGAGGTGAAGAGCATTAAGTAACGGTAGCCGAGCTCTCCAAGTTTATGCCTACTTGAATTTACGTCCTCACCAATTACTTTTGTAAATTTTTTCAGTAACACTGATGAAATCTTTGATGCACAGTAATAAAGCAAGCACTATTTATTGTATTACCTTTATTGCTTCTGAATTTTGTTATGCTGTTTAGGCATACCAAACATTTGAAGTGCTCAGGAAAATTGGATGTTACCACGATATGTCAGCCGGTTTGGTGATTGGTGGAAAAGTAAGTATTGTTTAAACTATTCATTGTGTATAGATAAAACATTTTGCATTGTTCAGTGCTACTATATCGATCACCTTTGCAAAGTTTATTAACCACTCCCAAAATACAGTTCAGTTTATTTGATTTGTCAGGATTGAAATAAATTATATATATTTGTTTTAATGTCATTCCCCCCCCCCAGCAATTGAGGCTCAGACGGTACCCTTCAGAGGGTCTTTGTTTTGACAGTGAGGAATTTCTTGGCCGGATGCCCTTCCTGATGCCAATCAATGGCCTTTTCTTTTGTAAAGTTCCAAATTCTCCTCGCCTCCTCGGAATATCAAACCCGGAACCCCTTGGTTACTGTGCAACTACACTAACCGTTAATCCACGGCTCCTCTGAAATAAATTATATAATTATTCCTGCTAATTAAATGGTCATGAGGCGATATGATAGAAACATCATGACGACTAGCAATATTGGTTTAAATGCGAGATTATGAATTATTTTGTGAAAATTTTCGTATTTAAAGGCATCATCAGACTTCTATCTACAAAATATGAAAACGAATACAATTTAAGTCATATGGGCATCCAAATGTAGTGTACAGAAATTCTGTTGCTAAGTAATAAGTGAAACTCTGATTTACAACTTAATTGTCAGTGGCCTATTTCTGTATTCATTCTTAGCGTTAGTTTCATGGTTTAATTCTTTAATCTGCAGGGCCTGTAAAGTCAGCAGATAATTGGCTCCTCTATATGTGAATGCTAATCTCTCTACATATTGCTCACGTAAGGTGGTATCACACTATTCTAGATGTTTTTTAGATGGGGCTATAGCATTAATGTGGAGACTCCAGCTTATATAAAGACGGCTACTATGCTACCCTAATAGATGGTCTAGCCATAGGCAGCCCACCCGCCCCTCACTTAGCTTATGGCTGGCTGAGTCAGTTTGATTGCATTATATATGGTAAGGCAGTGCTGTATGTTAGATATTTGAATGACATCTTGATAAATCGTAAGAAAATGGAAATACAGCATTAGCTATCAGAAATCAATAACATGCATCCGTTTCCAGAATTTACTGTTAAGAGAGACGAAAATGAAACAATTCCTTCCTTGTCATGAGAATAATGAATTCGAATGAAAACTATCATCCACATGGTGCAACAAGCCTATAGACACTGGACTGGTTATAAATTTCAATGCAATTCCCCCTGAAAATATAAAAGATCAATAGCATTTGTCTATAGAATCTTCTGGTCATATAGCACATCGTAGCCTTTTCGCGAGAGCTTAACGAAAGCAAAGTTAGTCCTGGAAAGAAATCAACATTTCCCAGATTTCTGCAGTTCATTTATAAATAAAAGTGTAAATACTATCCTTACAAAGGAGAATGACAAACCATCCAAGAGATCAGAAAACATAAACATTAATATGAGGACGTCCCCTATGATTGTCCATTATAGGAAATGTACTGAGCATTTTGCACATTATCTTCATCGGTTTAAAACACTTTGTATCCTCATTATGACATTGACAAAGCTTAAAACGACCATGTCTTTTTCAAACCACGAGTTGAGACGATGATTCGAAGAAGAATGGTGTGCATTTTCACATGACCACGTAGTAATGCTAGCTATATTGGGCAAGCAGTACGACGTATGCTTTTCCGCATTCGTGAAAATAATGAAAATCAAGGGCCAATGAAAAATAATCTACAACACCGTGATACGACCTTATGTGAGGAAAATGTAGAGATATTAGCATCCACATATAGAGGAGACAATGATCTGCTGACTTTAGAGGCCCTGTGGATAAAAGACTTTAACTACGAAATTAACATCATGGCAGAATGCAGAAGTAGGACACTGACAATTAAGTTGTAATAAAAGTTTTACTGATTACTTAGCAACAGAATTTCTATATACTTTATTTGGATGTCCATATGACTAAATTGTATTTGTTTTTTTTATTTTGTAACTAAAGTCTGATGATGGCCTCAAATGAGAGAATATTCACATAATAATTCGTTAGCTTCTATTTATACCAATATTTCTCCTAACCATACTGCTTTGTTGATACAAGTTGTCAATTTTGTAAAGCTTGGAAATGAATGAACCATCTTTCTAAGTAAAGAAATAATTTGTTATCAACAGTACAGGTATTTAGCACATTTATTTCATTCCTTAGGAACTAAAGAGTGAGCAAATGAGAATATCGAAGACAAACATTATTGTCTGCACACCTGGGAGACTTTTACAACATATGGACGAAACTCCAAATTTCACTTCTGATAATTTAAAAATGTTAGGTGAGTCTAGCAACTTGTTTTTCTTGCTTGTTCTTTTTGTGTTTTTTTTCTGGACCACGTTGTTGTCAGTGTTGACCTTCAGATCATTTGACCCAAGGGTGATTCAGCTCCATTCAGCTCTGTTTTTGGTGTCTTTGTTTAATTAGTAAACATTTCTCTTTGTGAGGGCCTTGATGTTGTCAAACCACTTTGTTGCAAGTCTTTCTCGCCTTATTCGTTTTTCTCAACTGTTTTCTGTTCAGTTTATGTGGTCATAGTAGGTCAATTGTCCTTTTCTGATGCTGTTCAGTAGTGATCTATCTGTTTGTAATTGGGCTAGTACCCAAGCATTAGTTCTTCTATATGTATAGGGCACCCTTAGGAGTCTTCTCCATACTCAGAGTTCAAAGGCTTCAACATTTTTCATTTCTGCTTTCCTTACGATGGATGACTTTCTTACTTCCATATGTGAAAACAGGAAATGGCAGTGCTTTAGGTATTCTTATCGGGTATTCATTGTGATGCTTTTGTCCTTCATTGTTGTCAAATTGGTCATAGCGTTCCTGCCCAGCATTAGCCTCCTTCTAATTTCTTTTGTGTGATAAGAGTTACTAGTTAATGTAAATACAAGAAAATTGATGTTTTTTACTACCTCAATCGCTTCTCTTTCTTCTTCAAAGTTGTTAATTTTTCCCGCCGTCATTACTTTTTGGAAAAAAAAAATAGTAGTAGCCCTGGTTCTTTACTTGGTTTCTTAACATTTCTGATAAGTTTTTCCAGATGTTACTTGGTTTCGGCAGTCAAGATCGTGTCATCTGCATATCTCAAGTTATTAATAATTCCTCCATGAGTTTTGATGCTCATGTTGTTATTATTTAGCCCTGCATTTCTCATGATAATCTCACCATATAAGTTAAACAGGTAGGAAATACAGCCTTGTCGTACTCCTTTGCTGATTTTAAACCAATCTGTTGGACCATTCGTTGTTTGCACATGCGCTTCTTGTTTATGGTAGAGATTTTTAATTAAGATTATTAGATGTACTGGGATTCCCCTCATTTTTATCACAGACCACATATTGTTGTGGTGTCCACATAGTCAAATGCGTTAGTGTAAACAATAAAACCCAAATATATTTCTTTTTTATTGCACATGGTTTTCCCAGTATTCATCTGATGTTTGCAATTTGTTCGTAGTTCCCATTACTTTAACAAACCCTGCTTGCGCAATTGATTTTTCACTGTTAATGTAGGGTGTTAGTCTCGAATGAATTATACCATCAAAGAAGACAATATCACAAATTGACTTGAATGTGTATGAACGTTTCTTTGTCAGCATTTTTTACCAGTAAAATGGGGATGTTATCAATACCTGTTGCTTTATTACACCCAAGTTCTTTAATGCCATGTTCTATTTCTGCTACAGTTGGCCCCGAGTCTTTTACAAATTCTTCTTTTAAGAAGTCATTTGATATACCTGCATCCCAGCTGCACAAGCGTCTTGTGTATTCCTTCCATCTCTGCTATAGCTCAGTTGGCTCGGTGAGCACTTTACCATAATGGTGTTTCACTGTTGCCTTGCGAAGTGTAAACTATCCTGTGGTCAATCTATTAGCCAGGAATGCATTTTTTGATTTTCCTTTCGCTTGATTTTCTTCCATATCTCAGCTCATATCATCCAATTTTACCTCTTTATCTTTTCTTGTCTGACTTTGAAAAGCTCTGCTTAAGTTATTAAATGTGGAGCGGCTTTTATGGTTTTTGGTATTTCGTCGGTCTTCAGCTATTTATATATCTTTCTGGGATAACCAATGTGATTTTCTCTTTTTCCTTTTCTTAGGATCTTAGGTCATTGATGATATTTGTTGTTGTCTGTTATAATTGTTCAACACTAGTGCCCTGTAATCCTAGACGGGAGAAGTGATTTGATAGTTTGATTGCAAAGTTTTGTTATATCTTTGTTAAATCCAATTTAGCTTGTTTGTGTTGCTGTCTTCTCTTTTTTGGCTTTACTTTCATAGTGGCGTGAAACAGCTCACGGTCTGTTCCACAGTCAGCCCCAAGAAGAGTCTTGACTGCCTGTATCGCACTATTCGATCTTTTTCTACCCAAGATATAGTCAATCTGATACTATGCCTTTGCGAGTTTAGTACAACACCTTCATTATTGCTAGAATTACTCAATCCAGAGGTGCGCCCTTCCTCATTAGCAAGTTAGGTGCCATCCGACCTGAAGGGAACATCTTCAGGTACTATAGATATTTTACTAAAGATTGACATTTTCTAATTTCCAATTTTTTGACAAAGTGCTGTAGTACTTTCCCATTGCTTTCCACAAATTGTAAATCTCAACCCACTAGAGTTTGATTGCCACTATTCATTTGGGTGTACAATATTTATGACGGCAGTCATAGTGCACAATATTTTTCCATTTATTCAGTAAGACCAAATCTGTGGTAAAGTATCTCCACCTTCCTCTGCCAGTGGTGCACTAGTGCAGTTTTAAATCGTACCCAGGAAAGATATTTAACCCATATGAGGAACCCATGCAGCTACTACCACCCCATGCGAGAGTGGACCTTGTAATAATAGTAATTAAAGGGTAACTGTTCTTTCCAGAACCCATTATCTCCCGAGTCAGAGCCTTACCACCAAAACCAGTTTAAAGCCATTACATAGGACTGCTGGACCACATACTCAGCATTACTTGTTTTTTGATATCAGAACGTTTTATTCGTTGGATGTTGGTGACTAGCTATTCTCCGTGTAGTTTCATTGGTACATAACATTTTGCCGTAGAAACAATAAGAGGCACATAAATGCTACAATGAAGCTTATCGTTTGGTATCTCAGTGTGGGTAGTTGGGAGCCGGAAAACCATTTTCCTATGTTCTTCCTTTTGCCAACTCTGATTATTTACACATTCTGGATCATTCTCAATCATAGTTATTAGGAGAAAGTATTACATAATTTGCATGAATACAAGGTGGAAAAACTTGGCAAGGGTCGTTACATTTTAAAGGAAAAATGCCTGGATTTTTTTTAAAAAACTTGTTATTTTTGAGATTCCAATTTGTAGCTTAGGGCCCACTTAAAAAAAAGACTGGGTCAGAGGTTTTAGAAAAGCAGGGTATTAATTTTGGAAACTTTCCTTTGCAAGTTCTTGTGTCTGCACTGTATTCAGATCATCATAGTAAAGTGACGTTGAAACGCAAGTCATGTTTACCCAAGGAATTTTCAGACCTCGGATTTCCTGCCGTCTGGATATACACTTTTGAAAATTATTCCCGAGTATGCATCTGGTACCCTAGTTATTTTACACAATGGCTGCTTTTCACTTGCTTTTGTAAAGTAAATTAAGTGCTTAGTAATACTTAAGCTGCAGCATGATACTCGTTCAACTTTAGTTTTAGATGAAGCAGACCGCATTCTTGACCTTGGCTTTGCAGAAACAATGAATTCAATACTAGAAAACCTTCCCGTGGACAGGCAGACGCTACTTTTTTCAGCAACGCAAACCAAGTGAGTGATAGTTAACTTGCAATTGAATTTCTGTGTATAGTTTATGGCCATAGGTACGCTGTAGACAAAAGCCGAGGACGTGACAAACGTGGGAAAACTATCGGTTTGACTGATGTACTACTCCTTTTTAGGAACTTGTTGTGGGGACCATATTTGTTTTTAAGAGTAGTGTCTTGATTTATTCGAAACCTCAAGCACTTATCTACCACAGCCATTTTCTATTTAAGAGCTTGCAGTATAAAAATGAAATTTTAAGAGCAGAGATGCTTTGCTTCTCACGTGGTTTTTAATTAGTTAAGAAAATGGGCGTCAGGCTCTGGTGGCTTGAGAACTACTTTTCACCAATTTCCATGTTATTACTTACTTACTTATCTTATACTATTGCCCCAGCGGCACGACCTTGCAGGTTTCCAAGATCACAACGAGGCTGTTTAGTATGTGAAGCTTTTGTGTTTATCTTTAAAGGTCCTAACCTCACGTCCAAAGGGGACACACAAACAACGTAAGCATCGTAGGATACTTTTTTTGCGACGGTGACATTTCTGCACTTCCAGTTTGTTTTTAATGACTAGAAGACAGCCTCGAGCATTGCTAATACCAGCAATTTCACTAATGCTAGTTTCTAGATATGGAAAGATGTTAGCATTTTCTACGCTAGTAGTAATTAGGCCAGTATTGAAGTATTTGCTTTCTGTAGCTATAATTGTTGGCTTTTTTTCACCGATGACCCAGAAGTAGCAACATTCTCTTTGAGAGCATCTGAATTGAGCTTTGTGCTAATAGAATTAGTGTCAGAGTTTGTTTGACTTTCTTAAGTCAGAGCTATGTCGTTTACACGATCTAGATCACTCAGGAATTTTGTTGCTGTTTATGCTTACTCAGATGATTCAAATCATCAACACTTAAAGCATGACCCAGTTAGTGAAAAAGACAAATGACAATGAAACTAGGGTACATCCTTGATGAAGCTCGATGTCCAATTGAAACCAACAGCGTAACATACTTAACAAACTGTTGAGCTGTTTAGTCATACGAATGGATATTTTGTTAAGTTCAAAGTTAATGGTTCAACATAGTGACTGCCAGTGGAAACCGTCAATAATAATCTTGAAATCTTTATAGTTAATGATAAGATGTACATATCGTTTCATTACTTATTGGAGCAGCATTTGTAGTGAGAATAATTGGTAAGTGCACATTCCGCTAAATCGGACGCCTTCCTGCTTACTACATAGTTTGCAATCCATATGTACTTTTGGACATATTAATTAACGCCTAGAGGATATTATGCTCCACTTAATGTGCTCAGGTTAATCTTCCTTCTTTGTCAACCCGGTGATAATGCCACTGCTGTAGTAAAACTGGCGCCACTTGCCATTTGGAATCTTGAAAACAATCACACTATTTCGTAGACTATTCATATTTATTGAGACCTTCTCACTGGTCCTTGGGATTTCTGACTTTCATTCATTTGAAAAATACTGTATATGCATATCGTAAAAAAGTTCGTTTTGAAGGATATAAGATCTAACTTATCATCATGCCCTTGTTTTTTATTGCAGATTCTTTCCCTGCTTTTTGGTGGGCTAAATGTATTTGATTATATTATCTTGTATTTAATTGTGCATGCTTCAGTAAAGGAGACCATTGAAAAGTAATATCAAATAACTCTTTGATTTCACAGATCAGTGAAAGATCTTGCGAGACTGAGCTTAAGTGTAAGTTTTTCTTGAACGATACTACTATTTTATAGTAGTATTACTTATTTGATGGACGTTTTGATCATAGAATTTACTTTGTTTTTGAATTCTGTTTGAAAATGGATAAGCCCAAACATGCTAGGATTATTCATTAGCCACAGGCAATTTTTTTACAGCAGTTTACCATTTCAAGCTGAGATTGCAAATGGTTTGTTCTCAAAATGTTATTTCTTATTAATTACATTACCCGCAATAATTCCGATGATGACCATAATGATGACGATCATCATTATTTCTGTATTTACCAATCAACGGCGATTACGTGTTTCGTTCCGGATTTTAAACTTTGTTCTTAAAGGTTTTTTTCGCGAATGTTACTACTAGTTGTAATAGAAATGAATATAATTATTATCATCATTGACGTATTGATAATGACAATGATGAAGTGATTACTGAAAACACTATTTTGAAGAATAATTCGACTGTTGAAAGTTAGATTTGACAAAAAGCGACCAAATGACAATACGTGGCCTTGGAAAAAAATTTAAGTGACATTAGGCACCCGAAAATTAGCACGTAATCAAATGGAAAAGAAGTAATATGAATGGTAAATTCCATTGTATAAGCATGCTGACTGTAATTTTGGTTGGCCCTTTTAAGAAATAGGGGACGATTAGAACCTTGAGCATGTTTAAACGTTACTATTTTTAAAAGAAAAAAAACAAACCACGATTCTCTCGAATTTTTCATTTTGGACAGGAGGTCGGACTTTGGTTGACTTGAGTTTGTTCGGGAATCTAAGTGACGATAAAGTTTGAGCGTTGAATTATATTTCTGTAGAGGTCAACTATTTGGGTATGAGCACTATATTCACTTTTCATGAATGTGTTTAGTTTCTATTTGCTTTGGCTGATGTGGCTTTTAAGAACCAGAAGATTGGGATTCAAACATATTTTTTTTTGATGTGATAACCTTTGGCATCATCAACTTTCAACATTTTGTATTCTGTTGTTATATCAATTTTTTTCTTGAAGTATATGTTGGCATCATTTTTATGTTTTGTTTGATTTTATTTACATCAAAGGAGCCAAGTTATGTGTCTACGCATGAACATTCGGAGTTCTCAACGCCACAAAGGCTACTGCAAGTAAGCTTTCCACTAAAATTTTATTTAGAAAAAATATAATAGGGAAGTTGAAACCGTTGTACCTTATAAGTACAGAAAGAAAAATTAGATTATTAGCTGGATATTATGCAAAATAAGGGACAGTAGCTTTCAATCAGAGGATTACTTTATATCTAGAAGAAAACTTAATCGAATTAGCATCATGTAATTTTTTGTTTTAAGTATCGCGTATTTCAGGAAGATCAACGTTTATTTTTGAAGATAAAAGGAAAAAAGCAAAACCAATAGATCATTTTGTCGATGAATTTTCCTGCTAAGAGCTCGCGATGAACTTCAACCTCCTTGTTTTGAATCCTTTCAGTAGGATTCTTGGTGTTTTTAGAGATGTTTCTTGACCATTAACTTTAATTTTTAAGTTAAGGAACGCAGAAATGGAAGTAAAATTAACGACTTTACGTGGACTGGAAAACTGGAGTGCTAAACTACCAAGAAATCACACCACAGTTATAGGTTAATAGGTTGGTTATTAAATAAACGAAAAAACGTCCCAAACCAAAATATCTCGGTAAAGCCTGTAGGGTGAGAACAGAAGAATAACAATATTTGAAAGCAGCATGCTGGAATTGTGTTTTTAACTAGATCTGTCGTTGTGAAGGTGAAAAAATTGGATGAGAAATCAAAGGTTCCATAGGCTGTTAACCAAGATCCAACCTTAGCAGCTTATATCAAATTCATATAGGACATGAGAGTACAAATATCTGTACCTATATGAGCAACTCCAATTTATATAACATCATCCAAAACCTATAGATATTTTGGTAAATCTTTTCTGAAAGTACAATAGCAGTAGAACATTTGCAATGATAAAAGTCTAGTCAAGAAAGTTGTATTTGGTAGATCATGGTTATGAAATCCATACACACTAATTCAAATTAAGTTCGGTACAATTCTTTTGTGGTAGTTTTTAGTGACACCTATCATGGTACAGTTTATACCGGCACATCTGATATATATATATATATATATTGGTATTCCTCACAGAAGCCTTTCAGAAGCATTGTCTTTTAGAATTCGGAATATGCAAGGAATTTATAGCGAAAGAGAAAAAAAAAATTGGCAAAAATCCCCAAATGACATGCTTGATTATTTTTTAGATTGATAGCAACGTATTATGACAGAACATTAAAACTACTTCTGACATAACAAGCAGTAAGAGACTCGTGCCTCTAAATGTATTTGTTAGTTTAGACTTTCATTTGCATATTGTAATGTAAAAATTGATCGCACACCATTTGCTGTGAAAACTGTAGAATACCTTATACAGCTGACCCTTAAAACTTGGCTTCCCTCTTTGCTATACTCTTGATACCATGGTTCGCGGAGTATCAAACAAAAAGTAAACAGTGTGCCCATCGCTGGTAGTAACATCTCATCTTTTGTGGATTAGTAATATTGTTCAGGATTCCAAAGTCATTTTGTTTAAAGGAATATTATGACTATTTTTATTGCAATGGCATCATAAATATTTCATTAAGGAAAAGCTAACATAATGACTGATGTAGCAAAATGATTTTTTTTTTCATCGAAGGTTTGCTTCTTTACGCTCTTAGTTCCAATAACAAAGAGGATTTTGTATTTTTGTAGCTATTTATTATTGATTGCTTTTATTTTGTTGCAGAGTTACGTTGTTTGTGAGCTGCATCAGAAGATAAACTTCCTCTTTTCCTTTCTTCGAAATCACACGAAGTGTAAAATATTGATATTTATGTCAAGCTGCAAACAAGTAAGTTCTTTCTGTGTTAGACTTTGTATAAAATTCATAAGAAATCATAGTATTAATAGGGGAAAACCCTGTGGCAATCGAGTTCAGCCAAAAATGCTATTTCAAGAGAAGACTTGATGATCGGTATGGCCAGAATGGGAATTATTTTTGTGCCTTGTTGCTATTCTGCTACTGTGGGAGCAGTTTTTGGTAACCTTTTTTTATTCTTTGTGAGGTTTTTATTTTTGTGTGTTACGACCCGTGATCCCGCAGGTAGACATAAGGGATCAGATAGCACCACCACCAACAAGTCTGTATATAGTTTTAATAATAATGTTGGGTTTACCTAGTAACACAAGATACAAGAGCAATTAAAGTTATATAAAATTGGACTGGCCTACCCTAAATGATCCCGTAATCCTAAATATTGCAGTGTCGGAGAAATGGTCCTTGAAAGTATTCGAAAATTCCCGGAAGGTTCAGATAATAAATATGAAATCACTGTTCCAGATTGTTCTATTTGAGTCCTGAAGAGTTCTATATTCTAAATATTTTAATTTTCGAGTAGGTTTCAACAGATGTAATAACTCTGAGGATAATTCCAGATAGTTCTACGTAAGTTAAAGAGTTTTCCTTTATTCCTGGATGAACACCGAGTTGACGTTTCGGCGTGGTGATATCCAAGTAGAGTTATAAACAATCCCAGTTTGAAGAGTATCTTTCTTCTAAGAATCTACAAAATTATTCCAAAATGAATGTATCCAGAGGATTGATGACATTCCCTTCTGCGAAGCACAATTCCGACTCCCACGTGTAGAGAGAGCTGGACCCTTATCTACTCTCACATATAATCAAGAACAAAGTGAATTCAACTTGCAAGCTAATAGACATGACTGTTCCATGTGATAAAAATATTTTAATCAAAGAAATGGAAAAGAAAAGGAATGATCAAGATCTTGAAATTGAGATACAAAGGATGTGGAAAATGAAAACGGAAGTAATACCTGTTGTGATAGGAGCACTCGGTACCATCAGAAAAGGAATGGAAGATAACATCAGAAGTGTCTCAGAAAATATGAATCTTCAAATAGTCCAAAAGACATGCTTACTAGGAACTGCAAGGATCCTTCGTAAAGTATTTAGCATCTGAACTTCAGGACATGATATGCCTTAGGTGTATTGTTTACACCCGGCCAAAGTAAAAGCAGCCAGTATNGAAATGGAAAAGAAAAGCAAATATCAAGATCTTGAAATTGAGATACAAAGGATGTGGAAAATGAAAACGGAAGTAATACCTGTTGTGATAGGAGCACTCGGTACCATCAGAAAAGGAATGGAAGATAACATCAGAAGTGTCTCAGAAAATATGAATCTTCAAATAGTCCAAAAGACCTGCTTACTAGGAACTGCAAGGATCCTTCGTAAAGTATTTAGCATCTGAACTTCAGGACATGATATGCCTTAGGTGTATTGTTTACACCCGGCCAAAGTAAAAGCAGCCAGTATGAACTGTGACATTTAGCAGAAAAGACAATAATAATAATAACCGTCCTGGGTTTGATGTTAAAATGTATCCCTTCGCTGCCCTGTGGGGTAACCCTTGTTTGGAAAAGGCTAGGAGAAGGTAACACTGAATCCAAAGCCCTGGCCACAGCCTACCAGGAAAAGGTACTGACAGCTGGACAGAAGAAGATGTCTTTATTTATGGTGGAGGTGGATGAGCATAACTTAGCTACTGGGAGGCAAACTCAGCCAAGCCTTATAATATCGTTATGGAAAACAGACCCAAAACAATTTCGTCTCGCATTGCACGTCGCGCGGTTTACCAAGGTTCGCGTCCCTCATTGAGCAACCAGGATGAGGTCGGTAAGTCAGCTACTGAACGAAAACTATCCGAATCAAATGCATTAGAAGATTCCAACTAGGAGTCAAAAGAGGCCTTTTAAATGCAAACTTCAAAAATCCACCTAAAGGAACTAGACAAAAATGGTCACGGGAAGAATAAATAGAAGCCATGGATTCATGTTACCTAGCTAAACTAGATCCTAGAGAAACAGCTACAACAAAAGCGACATATATCATCTGGAGAACTAAGCACCCTACAAAGAGAAGCTAGCAGTTGTCAGGAGATGTATAGAAAGAGATCGAAGACTATCTAACGATGAACTTAAAAAGATTGAAGATAAAGTAAGGCAAAACGTACAGATACCTGAAATTGAGCAACAGGAACCAACCCCAAGGAACCACGAAGCTGACCCAGGTATCTTAGCTAGTCGATAACGCTGAGACTATTGTTGACGTAAATGAAACTGAGATGAAATACAACATCTTAAAAAAGGGGAAGTACTTAAAAAAGAAGATAAGGCTCAACGGTCTGTGATACCTTTGATAAAGAATGACATGAAAGCGAAGATTATTCAACGTCCGAATAAAGCAATCGATTAGATTAAGCTCACGAATTCCGGTTTCTGCCCAACTGAACTTGGTGTCAAACCTAGAAAGACGACTACCAACAAGAAGGGAAAACCACATGCATGGAAATTGAAGATTGAGAAAGACATTGAAACAAAGAAAAAGGAACTGACCGTCCTCTCTGAATTAGAAAAAGGCTCCCGAGTAAAAAGAACGTAAGGGCAGGAATATTGAAAGGAAACAGCTTCCAAAGAAACCAAAACCTTATTGAAATAAATAAAATAATTAAACAGCAAATGCAAGCACAAGCTCAGAGAATCCGTAGATTTGAAAAACGAAGCAAATTTTACTGGAAAAACCAGAACTTTTAAGAAAACTAATAGATTTTATCGTGAACTTGAAAAGAAGTCAATCAAAGTCACTGCATCACCAGAAATGGAGGACGTCAAAGAATTTTGGAGTAAAATTTAGGAAGACATCAAAACCTATCACACGAAGCCCTATGGGTCAACGATCAAAAAAAAAAAATGTTCGAAAATCAAGAACAACAAAAATGGATAGACATCACAAAAGAAGAGCTGTACATGGAATTATGAAATCTGGCAACTGGAAAACACCAGTAAACGATGGAAAAGCCAATTTTTGGCTAAAGAGCCTCACCAGCGTACATGACAAATTAAATACAGTCTACAATGGCATATTTAAACACCTTGAAAAAGTACTTGATCGACAGACTCAAGGTTTAACTTATCTACTTCCTGAAAGCGAACAAACCAAAAATCCAAAGAACTATCGTCCACTTACTTGCTTACCAACAATGTACAAAAGCTTAACATACATCCTTACTGAAAGAACGTATACATTTCTGGAAGAGAATAAGCTGTTACCAACTGAACTGAAAGGATGTAAAAGAGGAAGATACGAAAGTTAAGGCCAACTACTGATAAATAAGATGATGTTAGAAAACTGCACGAGAAATAACAGAAACTTATCATCAGCTTGGATTGATTATAAGAAAGCATTTGAAAGTGTACTACACTTTCAAATGCATTCTTATAATCAATCCAAAAAAGAGATAGAACAGCACTTAAGGGTGCAGAAAATAAGAACTTACATACAGGGGTACAGAAAAAAAATGAACAAACGATAGCTTGGCAAAATCCAAAGAACTATCGTCCACTTACTTGCTTACCAACAATGTACAAAAGCTTAACATACATCCTTACTGAAAGAACGTATACATTTCTGGAAGAGAATAAGCTGTTACCAACTGAACTGAAAGGATGTAAAAGAGGAAGATACGAAAGTTAAGGCCAACTACTGATAAATAAGATGATGCTAGAAAACTGCACGAGAAATAACAGAAACTTATCATCAGCTTGAATAAGAATGCATTTGAAAGTGTAGTACACTTTCAAATGCTTTCTTATAATCAATCCAAAAAAGAAAATGCGAACTAATAAGTTAAATAGAGACAATATTCTGTGGCGCACTTGAAAGTCCTCTCCAAAGCAATTAGACATAGAGCTAATGGAACGACAGGATCAGGCAAAGCTTACATTTCAAGCTAACATCTGGCTAAAAGTTCGGAATGAAAAACACCCAAAATGAAACCAAAGAAAAAACAACTAGGGAAGATAAATAAAATTGTGCACCATCTGGCAACATTCCAGAGGACTGAAATAGACGGACGAGACTTTTACACAATTTCTTGTTTAATTCATAGTTTTTACTGATTTAGCAGTGAACATTCCAGGTAGTTTGTTGGTTTGGTGAACTATTGCTACATCCTACGGCAACAAAAAATGCTGGCGCTTCTTCTCTGGGTTGTATTATTTAGCTGCTTGACATTTAAAAAAAATCAGTTGGGTGGTGAATGACAATTTTTAAGGGTTTTGCTTAGTTTCATTTCTTAACCCCCCCATCCCCCCAAACCATCAGCCACAGTCACTTGCATGACTCAAAGTAATTAGTGGAACGCAAGATCCCCAATCCAAAAGTGTTTAAATCATACTTTGGGCAAATCTGAACTAAGGTGGAATAAAATTTTATTTGTAGTCCTTTATACAGGAATTTTCTTTCCAGAAGTATCCAAGTTACTGGAATTTCCACAATAGTAAACGTTCATTACCTGAAAATGATGGTTGTCAAAGTAAAGTTCTTCTTACAAGACATCTACAAGTCCGACAACACTGACGATATAATTCCCTTAATCTAACGGTACAGATACATGAACAATACGTACAGTATATTTCATGTACCCACCTGTATAAGATTTGCTGGAAGTACAGCAGTCCTGTAAAAAAGAAAAGAGAAGTTGGCTTTAATTTTCGTTAAGTTCCTTTAACAAAACTAACGGCAAATGTGAAAGTATGTCACAATTCTCCTTATTTAAAAAATATATTTATATATATACCTTAAATGCAACCAATACTCGCCTACATAGTTAGTACTTTCAGTCTAAGAGAGTTTTGTGACTATTTTAATAAGCTGGTTGTTATTAAAGACAGTGGCTAAATATCAAGTTACGATAAACCCGAGGTATAAGGTATAAGTACATATATTGCTGTACGTTCGCATCAGTCTTGCTATTACTACAACTTCATTGGTTTTTCATATCCTTTAGAGCGGAAAGTCTTACAATAAAATTTTGTACTTCTTATAAAATTTTGTACTTTTTATATAGTGTTTCTTTTACTCTAGCTTGATAGAAGCACTATCGGTTTTCAATTTCAAGATAAGAAAGATTTTGGTATTTTCATTTGAACTACTTTCAAAACAGTCCTCTGCATTTTACATTTAATATTTGGGGTATTTAACACGTTTTCTAGACACTCGTATCCTTTTAGGCCATTTGGTACGTTTATTTTCCGTTTTCCTAGCATGTGCTCTATCGAATGTAATACATATAGTCGGCCTCACTATGGCGGGCGCCTATTAACGTTGTATTATTTTGTGCTAAGGAAAGCAATCCCATAAATCCAATGAAATTCATAAATTCCATAAAAGACATGATAAAGTCAAATTATTGTGTATGTAAATTTGTAATTTCTACAAATAGCATCAGTTTTATCACATGTATAGTTCCATTCAAGGCATCTTCTGTCAACGAGTTCCCTTATTGTACCTACCATTTCTTTTATAAATGAAGAAAAAGTTTATATTCGCGATAGATTACTTAGTTACCCTCTTAATGTCAATAAACCTGCAATTTTAAAAATTGAAAGTAAGGATATTATTAGCAAGTTACTATTTTTATGTATACTACAAAATGAGGTGTTTTACCTATGTATGTAGAAAAAATTTAAATAATCTCTTTTGTCTGTCTGTTGTTTTGATTTTGGAACTGAGTCTTGACGAATGTCTCGCCCCTTTTTAATACATCCATTAATTCAATCTTTAGAGCACCTTAGCTCTATTAGAACGGCTTTCAACCCTACAATCTACAAAGCTTATTTACTTCTTTTTAAAATGCTATACAAATACGTGCAGGCAGTACCAATAGGCTACTTCTGTTACCTCGCTTAGGATGTCGGAAATTAATGGAAACTAAATTTTTGATTGCTGTTTTCTTATACAAGATGTGCAATAAACAAAGCAATTGTCTCCCCTAATAAGGGTATCTAGAAATAGACTTCTATAGATATTTGTGGGCATTGTCAATTCGATGGATCTGCAGAACTTGTTTATCATCATAATAATAATAATAATAATAATAATAATAATAATAATTGTCCTGGGTATGACGATAAGCTGCATACGGTTGTGGAGTTGCGACGTGGGCGAATGAGGTTACCCTTTGCCACAACTACCTCCAGGTCACCCTTGGGCAAGGTGTAGCACCTGTTAGCCTACTCTGAGACCTTGAAATAACGGGTTGACGCCCGGCGGAGTTAAGTCTGTTTATCTGCGTGATCAGGAAATTCCAGGTGGCATTTGGCGCGGAATAGTCAGCCACCTTGGCAGTAAGGTTAAAATGTAACCCCCTATATATATATATATATATATATATATATATATATATATATATATATATATATATATATATATATATATATAT
>RDPX01000030.1:427913-445954 GCA_003991215.1 Morbakka virulenta
TATATATATATTTGACACAGGAAATGACTAAAGAAAGTATGCCAACATTTACTTGAGTAAATCAAATATTTATTTATTATTTCAAATTTTCGTCTGTCTACAACAGACTTTATCAAGAAACTGACAAGCAAAAAACGTATACGTGATAAGACTGATAAGGCAGTCTTATCACGTATACGATTTACTCAAGTAAATGTTGGCATACTTTCTTTAGTCATTTCCTGTGTCAAATATTATTGTTATTAGCTGAAGGAGTTTGTCAGTGTTGGTTTGGCATATTTCCTGTGTCGAATATATATATATATATATATATATATATATCAAAAGTATTTATTATGTCCAAGCCTCAGTAAAGAATAGGAAGTGGAAAGCTCAAAACAAATCATGCGACCAAAACGAATCTATCTCAGCAAACTACCAGAAAAAAGGTTTGTCATCAGTTGTCTAAAAAATGTTCTATTCTTCTTTAACGAAAACTGGAACATGTTCCCAAGTATTTAAAAAAAAACTGTTTGTGTTATACATACTAATTTCTCGTATCTCCAGGTCGAGTATTTTTGTGTCACTGTGCAAATGAAACAACAGTTGATGCAAACGGCGATCACTGTGTACTGGGCAGTTCAAGCTGCAGCATGCAAAATAAAGCAATACAATGATCCGTTTGTTAATCAAAGACATTGTAGTACGATTGACCTCAAATTACATTTTATGCAAAGCATAAAGAACATAAGCGTATTACCTGTATCCATCATAAAAAGCCAAAGCTGTGCTAAATGAAGGAGTTGGAATTCCAAGTGTCACAGCAGTTGCAATAACCTTCCGCCAAGAGTCCTATACAAAAAAAAAATAATAGAATTTTGAAGTATGCAATCTATCCGGCATAATGTATAAAACATACACATACACATACAAGAAAATATTTCTATAAAATATATGCATATAATAAATATAACATATATATAAATATTAACTTCTTTACGATGGATTTCATGATTCTATATGCAGATATAGAGATTGTTTAATTAAAATTCCAAATTCTTAAATTTGTAAAGATATTTACGCCAGCATCACTTAGACATGACCCAAGTACAAAAGGAAATACACTACTGGTCCGACATATAAGCAAAAGAAAGCTGTACCTGTTCGCTGAAATTCAAATATTGTTATTTCAGTAACGCAAAATTTGTTATAACATAGTTTTCGAGTTTGAGATAGGTTTTCAGTAGTCGACAAAATTTTGTTTCCAAACAGAGGCAAAGCTTTCTTAGCAAAATTTCTTTAGTTATTATGGTATGGGAAAAGTTGATGAAAAATAAAAAAATTCATGTAACAAGGATTACTTTTAAACTTGAAAGTGGTAAACAAGTATTTAAAAAGTATGCATATTACGATAAACCTTGACTTGCCATATTTTCCTGCTTTAAAACAATCCATGACTAACAAATTATAACAAATTTCTATTAACTGGTGTGGAAGGGTTTTTTTCAAATTACGGAATTTTGGCGGGATCAAATGTCAAACGAAATCCTTTAACAGCAAAAAACCCATTACTACCTTTCATTCTGTTGCGTAAAATTTGACAAGTTGAGTATTTATTTGGATTTGCGGTATTCGGACAAACCTCTCTGTACTCTAACATGTCTATGCAAATCATATCTACTCAAAAACAAAGCGTAAGGGGAAAAAATCATAACAATATAATATTATTAGCACTCATTTTCAATATAGGCCAGAATGCAAATACATATCCCTCAATGGATTATTAAAACAACTTTCTTGCATAGTTTGCTGACCGCTCTTGACCAAGACGTAGCACCTGCAAGCTTTCCTTGTCAAGATTAGGGTAAAGCTGGCTACAGCGAATCGATGAGCCCACGAACAGCCACCAACAAACCGATATTCCGGAAGTCACAACAAACATTTCTGCTATTTTGTACTCCAGCTTTGCTTTATGTACAGTTAAAAAAACAGAAAGGAAAATAAGACGTGTAGCCCTACAGCCAGCCATTAGGTAAAACAAACCCAACAAACCACCAACTTTCACACTGCTCTCATTCACGCTACTAGAACAACCGAGAGCATCCTACACAATAAGACTGTGGGGTAGCCTTAAAACAGCCACTTATACTGCTGTAGTGGAAGCGTATGGGGAAAAAAAATTCCTTTTGGGAAACGTTTTCCCCTCTTCAAATTCAGGTTAGATCTTAGCATTGTTGACAAACAAGACTCGCCCCTAACAACCCCCTAACATTCACCATAGCTAGAAGCAAAGTCTACCCAATGTCATTTTAATGACTAGTGGTTTAGTCATTTCAACTCCATAAGTTCCAGATACAGGTCCATTACGGCGGCATTAATCTGACTGATTCTGCCCACGTGAAGTGTAGAGGAAGGAATTAGCCATTGCGTTAAGTTTTCATTGGTTTAAAAAAATTTCTGATTCCGTCAGTAGAGATCGGCTGTTCAAGATGTTACCACTTCTTAGTTGTTCATTAAGCAGTGGCAACATCTTAGACTGGTTAACATCACAGGATTTATCCACGATGGTATGTGGAGCGCTTGGTGTTACGACGGCTACATGTCCAAATAATTCCCAATGAAGAACGGTGTCAAGTGAGTTTTTGGCTGTCTTCTCTGCGCGGCTTCTGAAGCAATAAATCTTCAAACACGGGTATCTACCTCCACTTAGGATCTGATGGCCAGCTTTTCAATACAGGCTGCCTTAAGGTAAAAACTAGGATACGTGCACTTATATGCGAGGTAAAATGTCTTTCCTTCTGATACAGCTATTTGACAAAGTTCTGAAACGGCTGGCAATACTCTATATATTAAGTATTTTCAATTTCTTTCATCTTTGATTTCCTAATTAGTCGCAAGACTCCTACGTGACGGGGCAAAGGTACTAAAATCAAAAGGCAGAGACCAAGTATTCATAGTACCTAGCTGGATAAAAGAATACCTTGTCTACGTTACGTGCAATCAAACGCTACAATGGAACACCAGTGTTTACATTTTATATCTGCAAACTGTTTGTTAAGGAATGGACTTCTGCAGAGGTGCTCTCCATCGTTTTCAAGACTCACAGGTACACATACTGTCACCACTGTAACCACTGTAATGGTTTTAAATATTTGTTTCATAAAATGGCATTAACAACGTGAAAAGAATTAGATTCAAGAAAAAATATGGATCATTTTTGCTATCTACTGACCAACAACCTGTTCTACTGCTAATAGCCTATACTCAAAAAACTTTAAGAGCCTACTATGCCATTAAAAATATTATACAATGGTCAAACTTGAGCACTGCGTTAGAACCTCACCTGGCATTTAAGTATCACATTTTTGAAGAAATCATCAAGTAGAAGATTGCTTAAGTCCGGATTCTTCTGAAAAGCTTCTCTTATGTTACCAAGAAAATGACTGCGAAGTAAAAAAAAAATTTAAACGATCTGTATTGTCCTAGAATTGTCCTAGAGAATTATTTAGAATCCCCANCTACTGACCAACAACCTGTTCTACTGCTAATAGCCTATACTCAAAAAACTTTAAGAGCCTACTATGCCATTAAAAATATTATACAATGGTCAAACTTGAGCACTGCGTTAGAACCTCACCTGGCATTTAAGTATCACATTTTTGAAGAAATCATCAAGTAGAAGATTGCTTAAGTCCGGATTCTTCTGAAAAGCTTCTCTTATGTTACCAAGAAAATGACTGCGAAGTAAAAAAAAAATTTAAACGATCTGTATTGTCCTAGAATTGTCCTAGAGAATTATTTAGAATCCCCAACAAAATAAAATTTCTTTGCAATACTAACTCACATATTACCAAGTCACACACAGTATAAAGTTATATAACGGTTATCAGTGGTGACTGATTAATTAAACAATCTTGTCCTGGCCAAGCCCCGTTTAGCCTGCCAAAATTTGTAAAGCGTGGTGTTCCATAAACACCTCGAGGCTGCACGGCAACATCTAAAATCGTAACGTAAACAAATATAACGATAAATCGTTTCGGTTGTGGTCAACAAAAGGGGGGAAGGGAGGAAGGGGGAAGGGGAAAAGGGGTGTGTGTCATAATTTAGAGTGGGCATGGGGCAAATAAAAAAATATATAGTAGACGTCTTGTGGTAAATGTAAAACTTTTAAATTGTTTCAACCTGAAATGTTGCATTGACCTATAAGCAGGTTTTGAAGAAGCTATAAACATGGTGGTAAACACAATAAGAATCAATAATCAGAAAATATGTTAAATTTGCAATTTAATAACATTAAATATAACAGCGAGTTACTTAGAATCTAACTTCCAGGGGATGAAAAATACTTGGCGAGATAAGCTGAGGTGGAGGAATATAAGCATAACTAGTAGAAAATTGCTCTGTCACTCTTAACCTTAGGCCTTAATCAAATAACTTTTCATTAATTGATCCAGACATTGTGAAGACAATCACAATTTACCCGAAATATCATAGGTCAAACCTTCTAATAATGCATCCTCCTCTCCACATCAGTGCAATATTCCCAAAATTTAATTTCCAGTTGAATTCTTTAGCCGCCTGCCTCAAAAGCATGAAACCTTGGGCGTACGAAACTAGCTTTGATGCATATAAAGCCTGTAATACAAAAATAAAAACGTATTTTCAAAATAAAAGGCAAAAATAGTTACATATGAGTGTGTGTGTCAAATCCTGAAATGACGGTTAAGCAAATATGCAAATTGTCTTAAAAATGCATAAATCTTGGTGGTTCAATCATTTCTCAAACAAACGTATATTTGAAAGTAAAACACTAAAAAGAAAGTACTAGAGAAAAAGGATTTCTGGTATCAAATGGCTTCATGTTTTGGAAAAACCCCTATTTTATAAGATCTCTCAAGCTATGAAATGCAAGACCCTCAGCCAATTTGCCAAATCTAAGTGTAAAGTCTGTTGTGCTACATGTGTAATACTTGTCATCAATGATTTGGCACACAGTGCTTACGACTTGGGGTATGTGAGGGGTTAAATAACAGCCTTAATAAGTACAATTGTTTATCATTATGGAAGGTCATTAATTATCACCCATGAATTACCACTCTTGACATTCTTTTTCTCAATTTGACGCCTTTGTACAAAATTGAACGAAAGCAAATTAAGTCTAATGGCGATAAAATCAATGTTATTCACATTTCTCTCAGCTTTGGTGACTTGTTTGTGTATTCTTTAAAAGTTAGTCCACACCAATGGCATAAGATTGATGTGGATTCAAGTACTTACTGTGTCTCTAACGATTCTACATTTGATTCTTACTGTCCAAAAGTATTTTGATCTAAAAACCATCCGTAGGAAGACTAATAATCAAAGAAAAAATCATTCCCCCCTACTCCAATTTGGAATCAGAATTTTCCTTCTCCTAAGCGAGTTCCCTTACAAGTCTAGGGCGACAAGCTTATCAAATAGTGTTTTCATCCCCTGTACAAGAAGGCACAGGAAGCGCAACTGCTTGCCCATGGTGGATAGCATGATTGGTGGAGGAAAAGTAGGGGTCTTGCCTCTCCATTTTCCCATTTTAGAGTCTGACTGGTCTCCCAGTATCACGTCCCAGCCACTATCCCTTCTACTGATTTGATGACTCAAAGTGACCTTTTGTCAATAAAAATAACCAAGAGCTTAAACCTCATGCTCTTCTCCAAGGATGCCAACGGGGTAAAACCGAGAGTTCCTGTATGTTAAAAAACGTGTTTTATTTCTAGTTCTTTAATGCCAGTCTTCATATTTTCCTTAGAGTTGTTCCCAAAACCCCAACGACCATCTGGATAACATCCTGATCTTTCAGTATTTTCTCATTTTCCTTGGTTTATACCCCGCTCTCCTATGATACAACAAAATTACAAACATTTCTTTTTGTCAATAACAGGATGTTTTGTCTCTATGACATATTCCGTTAAGATTGGAAAATCCCATAAGATCTTAGAACTATATTTTTGTTGTTTGTGAGATGATGAGATGATGCTGATGAGACGATGAGATGATGGTGATGAGTTGATGTGGTGATGATGATGATGACGACGACGACGATGGTTGTTGTATTTTGGATATGTTTCATTACAATCAGATTATTCATTCTTTGAGATCACGGGCAATTTATGTTGACACGTGTGATGTGACCAAAATACTGAGTTCTATTGAGTCAAATACTAGTGATTTGTACACACAAAAACATATTCATTTTTAGTATGTTCATTATAACCAACAAGACAACTTTTTACATTTCTTCAATGGATAGGCTCAATGTTTTTATTGCATTCGTTAACATCAATATCATTTTCGTCAAGATTTAATTACCTGTCTGATGTGCTCGATAAATTCTTTCTTGTCTCCGGTATATTTAACTGATTCTGGCCCTTTCAATTGTTTACTCGCTTCAACTCGTTCGTCTTTTAATGATGAAAGACATCTAGCAAAAACTGATTCTCCTAAAAGATAAAAAAATAATAAAAGTAATTAATTATGAAGCTAAATGATTACATTGAAACTATAAAACATACCTCCCATCACTCTAACCTCAAATACTCTGCCAGTTCGCTGCAGAAAATGGGAAATGTGAATATGAAATTAAAAGAAGAATTGGGATGGCTAAGGATGCATTTCAGAAGCTAATGAAGGTGTTTGGGGTTCGGAAGTTGTCGATAGATACCAAGCTTAAAGTGCTGGACAATTTCAGCCCAAATGGAAAGATTGGAAGCAGCGGAAATGTGGTTTCTAAGACGAATGTTCAGAATATCTTGGGCGGACCATGTCACCAACGAGGTAGTTCTAAGAAAAGTTGGAAACTCAGAGTAAAACAAGCTTTTCTACAACTAATTTTTGATATTCCAGGCTAAAATATCAAACCTTGGCCATATATCGCCACGTCACGACAGTTATGTGGTGTTAAGTGGCCTAGCATTTGCTATCAAAATTACCGTTACACCAGAAATTTCATACAATAACCAAATGAAATATCTCATTCCTGGTGGCGCACTTACTTGCCAAAGCTGGAACTGTTACTAGTAATTGCCATGCAAAATCCTATGTTGGTCGAAAACTCAAAAAACAAATATAATCCCAAGCTCCTCGCGAATACTACATCATCGTGCGAGAGATTTCTTTTACGAAAAACAATATTTAACTGATACGATGTATCCTGTTTAAATATTACCAAATACAGTACAGTACAGTACAATACAATAGAATCCAATACACGACAAAACAAAGCAAGGATGTTTTCGCATCAAGTTTTGACCATAAAAGGCTCGTGAAATGCTAGTGAAACTCTATTTCCTATACTCTAGTTTACCAAAATTACAACTCACTTTACGGAAACCACAAACAATAGTTTAACAAACAACAAAAGTTATGCGCAGAGCACAGCTTTATCGAAATACGATTGGGACTTAAAGGAAGCGGATAAATTATTTTTTGTAAGATGTTGTATTTGAAACCATGCATGTGCATAGAAGAGCGGTTCCAACGTATGCAACATGTGTCTAGCTTAAAAGATGGAGATTTTGAATGGAGAAAAATGGAGGCTTTTAAACAAGCGCACTTTAATATTGAGCAAATGTAGGTATGCAAATAAATATTATGCTGTCAACTTAAAGCCACCAAGAATAGAACCAACCAGGCATCTGTAGTTAATCTGACGGTCGCATTGCTACCAGCATGAAACCGAAGTAATTTTAGTAGCCCTTAGCTTTAATTATTTTATCATTTCATATATATATATATTAACAAATGAATGTGAAATGTCATCAGCAACAGTGCTCTTCCAAGTGAGTCTATTTGTTTGTCTGTCTGAAGTAAATTTATGGGAAAACTACTGAACCTAGGAAGCTGAAATTTGGAGTGTGAGTCTATTTTTATCTGGGAGAGGATCTGAGGTATAAAAGGCTGACCTCGGAGGTCATATTTTGGGGCATTAGAGGGCGGCCAATCCCATTTTCAAGGTGAAGGAGGCCTCCAGTCACAAATTAAAAAAAAAATTAAAAATATAAAAATTTCAAGATTATTTTTAATAAATAAATTCCAAAACAAAAATAAAACAATATTAAAACTTTCTTTGAAATTAAGAAAGTTTATTTACTATAAAGTAATCTCCATGACCGTACAAGTCCTCGGTATAGTGGTGAGTATCCCCGTCTGTCACGCGGGAGACCAGGGTTCGATTTCCCGCCAGGGAGGACTTCCTTTTTTAATCTTCTTTTTTTTGCCAATGTATTGCCATAGCATTTTTTTATTTGAAGTTCTAACATTTTCTTTCGTAAGATTACCAAGTAAAAAATTACTTATTATTTCTATACCACACCTCAAGTGTCAAGGTAGTTGCAGCTCTTTGACTGAGATTGTCTACCATCATATTTCTAACCGAGCAATACCTTTCAATTATCTTTACAGGGCCTTACTAATTTGCACTTTTTTACCCGAGCAACGCCGGATACTTCTGCTAATATATATATATATAAGAGGAGCCGTGGATTAATGGTTAGTGCACTTGCACGGTAACCAAAAGGTTCCGGGTTCGATTCCCCGAGCAGGCGACGAGGATTTGGAACTTTGTTTGCATTTATGAATTGCATCTGCATGAATTGCATGAATTGCATATCATAAAACGTATGAAAGAAGAACCAACTCAAATAGTCATATATGTCTCAATTATACTCCAATAAAACAAACAATTACCATTAATCGGTACCTGCCAGCTACGCCATGACTGCGGTTGAACGACAAAGAACCAACAGCTAAAAACAAATATTAGTATGTCCATATGCAAGTACCTTTATGAGTGAGAACTATTATTATTGGTTACATTCCATACCAAGGGTGCAGCTATACTTCAGTTGCAACAATTATGGTCAACAAAACAAGATACATGGAANATATATATATATATATATATATATATATATATATATATAAGAGGAGCCGTGGATTAATGGTTAGTGCACTTGCACGGTAACCAAAAGGTTCCGGGTTCGATTCCCCGAGCAGGCGACGAGGATTTGGAACTTTGTTTGCATTTATGAATTGCATCTGCATGAATTGCATGAATTGCATATCATAAAACGTATGAAAGAAGAACCAACTCAAATAGTCATATATGTCTCAATTATACTCCAATAAAACAAACAATTACCATTAATCGGTACCTGCCAGCTACGCCATGACTGCGGTTGAACGACAAAGAACCAACAGCTAAAAACAAATATTAGTATGTCCATATGCAAGTACCTTTATGAGTGAGAACTATTATTATTGGTTACATTCCATACCAAGGGTGCAGCTATACTTCAGTTGCAACAATTATGGTCAACAAAACAAGATACATGGAAAGACAGGAATTTCTTCTTACCAATCAGTGTAGCCGGTATACCATATTGTAGAGAGGCTATAGCAGTCCACTTTCCAGTTCCTTTCTAAAAAGAGGCGTATAAATTACTTCCATACACTTGTTCTTATTGGTATTAGCAAAAGAAAACAAAGGGCGGCAGTTGGATGATTTGCTAAGCTAACGGACATATTCAAGGGGCTGCTGCATGGGAAAGCTGACAGTGATACACAAAGGTATGGAGTTCAAAGAACAACCTCTCCTCCTGGATAATATCAACACCAAGTATAAAATAAACGTAGATTTGATGGCTTGACAGGGAACCCATGTGTAAAAAATAATCAAGTTTTAAGCATGATATATACTTTTAACATAAAGTGCCTTCTCACTTTAAAATAAAGTTTACCATGTTGAATGTATTATTCACCATTTCATTTCAACACGTTTTATCTGTTCCTTGTTGTTATACAATATAACTAACTTTTTTTTTCTTGGCTAGAGAAGGGGCAACCGTAATAGGTCAGTGCTGGAAAATGTGATAGTGCAAGAAGTAAAAAATGTAAAGTCATTAAAGACATTTCTGTTGGAATGCACGAAGAAGACGTTTTAGTTTATCAAACTGACGTGCCCTAGAGTCCCGTAAGGACTATTGGGTTAAGAACTTATGCATGCATGCATGTATGAATGTATGTAGGTATGTATGTATGTATGTATATATGTATGTATGTATGTATGTATGTATATGTGTATGTATTTGTATTTATGTATGTATGTATGTATGTATGTATGTATGTATGTATGTGTATGTATGTATGTATGTGTATGTATGTATATATGTATGTATATATGTATGTATGAATGTATGTATGTATGTATGTATATATGTATGTATGTATATATGTATGTATGTATATATGTATGTATGTATGTATGTATGTACAGCAGATCCGGAGAAAACATGCAGATTTCTGATCTTTGTTACATATTGTGCAAACATCTGTAGTTGCCATGCCTCAAAAAAGTAAGTGTTCAAAATACAAGGGTTCATATATTTTTTCTGTACACACAATGGGTGTCACGTGGCTTTAGAATAAAAGGTACAAGTGTTTTAATGTAAGTTGAACAGTAAAGCGTATCAATATTAAACGATAGTTAAATATCTCTCCAAACAGACTACAGCTGTGTTAACATCAGAAACACCAATACTGTTCATGCTGCGTTTGTTCATTTTATGACAATGTCTTTTCTATTTGGATTCTGTCTGGAATTATCATAAGAACATATGTTTTGTTTATAACGATTGCCACACTTAAAAACACAATTGCTCTATTTCACTAAATGGAAAAGACGAGTTGCATTTGACAGCTTTCTTAGCGACCTAGCAAAGTTTTAAAAAAAGAGATTATGTACATACTAACTTAATTGTAGAAAATAGGCTATTTTGATTTGTTTTCCAATTAGAGTTTAAAGCAAAATGTAGAAGACAGGTGATATCTATTTACTTTTGAATTTCTGCAACCTCGTGTAACCACAGTATTATGCATTTATCATTTTGTAAAAAAAAATGCTTCAAATTATAATCCTCCTCGTGTTTTTGTTTACAAAAATCGGGNTGTTGATTTACACTTGATATTTTCTCTTCATTTTTTTTCGTTTTGGCACCAATTTCATGCCTGAACTTGAATCTGTATGGAGTGTCTTTGACTATCTCAGAGAATCACTTGTTAATTATTGATTCATGCCCTGAGGCTCCAAAGTTTCTTGTAAAACTTGAAATGACTCACATTTAGTTGAGTGCTCTTTTGCATTTTGCTAAAAAAATTGTATCTGAAAAATTAAGTACTTCCTTAGTAAGAAATGTTTGACAGTAATCTTCTGTCAAGATTGAACAAATGATATCATAGAAGGTTGTTGTGGGAGAGAAATCACACACATATATATTGAAAAAAAACAACAACATATGTTTGTATATATAATATATAAATATATAGAAAGATTCTATGGTATGTATGTATGTATATGTGTATGTTTTTGTATTTATTTATTTATGTATGTATGTATTTTTATTTATGTATGTATGTATGTATGTGTATGTATGTATATATGTATGTATATATGTATGTATGAATGTATGTATGTATGTATATATGTATGTATGTATATATGTATGTATGTATGTACAGCAGATCCGGAGAAAACATGCAGATTTCTGATCTTTGTTACATATTGTGCAAACATCTGTAGTTGCCATGCCTCAAAAAAGTAAGTGTTCAAAATACAAGGGTTCATATATTTTTTCTGTACACACAATGAGTGTCACGTGGCTTTAGAATAAAAGGTACAAGTGTTTTAATGTAAGTTGAACAGTAAAGCGTATCAATATTAAACGATAGTTAAATATCTCTCCAAACAGACTACAGCTGTGTTAACATCAGAAACACCAATACTGTTCATGCTGCGTTTGTTCATTTTATGACAATGTCTTTTCTATTTGGATTCTGTCTGGAATTATCATAAGAACATATGTTTTGTTTATAACGATTGCCACACTTAAAAACACAATTGCTCTATTTCACTAAATGGAAAAGACGAGTTGCATTTGACAGCTTTCTTAGCGACCTAGCAAAGTTTTAAAAAAAGAGATTATGTACATACTAACTTAATTGTAGAAAATAGGCTATTTTGATTTGTTTTCCAATTAGAGTTTAAAGCAAAATGTAGAAGACAGGTGATATCTATTTACTTTTGAATTTCTGCAACCTCGTGTAACCACAGTATTATGCATTTATCATTTTGTAAAAAAAAATGCTTCAAATTATAATCCTCCTCGTGTTTTTGTTTACAAAAATCGGGACTGACACTCTTTTTGTCGACAGAGATATAGCTAATTTTAAAAAAAATCAACTATGTCTAGTTTCAAACGTTGAACTTAATAAATTTAGCTATCCTTAAAACGGTGTTTAGCTTTAAATTCGTATGGCTGTGGTACTTTATTGCTTTAGTATAGTACTGATCGGAGACTCATTCCATGTAAAATTTCTTCATTATTACAAAATTATATCCGACCCTCTTGGATTTAGCTGAAACTAGCATTGTTTCTAGATATCCATGAAAAACAATCTTCTGAAAACGTCAGACCAATATCTCAATCCGTACAAAAGTTATGGTCACTTCAAAAATGCCTCAATTTATTGCATAGTCAGTCTAAAAATTTTTTCTGGCTAGAGCATACAACATCAAGATGCTCAAAAAAATGATAAATATAGTAATAATCGATACGAAAATTGACACTTAACAACTTTAAACGACAAAGCATCCGATTACAGCAATGAAATGACTAAGAAATCAAAACAACTGCAATACATCTGCAATTTATCTTAACCGGGACACATATATCATACTCTAACATCCGACTTTCAACCCACAATATAGGCGCCCTAACTTGATGGTAAGGCATATGTTTTCTGAAAGTACTTTGATTGAGGTCTATAAAAACGCTATTACTTGCGTTTTGAAGATGAAAAATCGCTCCAAGGTAAAAAACTTACATTTTCTACACCAATGATCCTTCATTGCAATAACTAGATTGAATTTAATTCGGCAATCATATTCATTAAATTTTTAACTTGGTAAATGCTCCAACTAAAATACCATTTTGTGGCAACTTTTCTGAATTGAAAGTTTATAGGCTTTAAAATGATCAAATATCGCCAAACACACTACTGGAAAAAGCTTCGTGATTAATGTCTCGGGAAAAAAATTGAAAAGTCTGAGAATTCGTTTCTGAACTGGCATTCAATGAGAACAAAATGAGTATATTAGAAGTAGTCGCCAAAGTTACAGGTAGTAAGGCCTTGACACATAATGACTATGTGTGAAGGGCATCAAGGACCACAATACTGTCGCGTTTCGCTATATCACATTACCCTTATGTTTTATAGCTGTATATCAAAATATGGTGAGATTTTATCACCATACGATAAAGCCGACCAGAATTTTACGAACACAGAAAAACATTTCTAAATTGTATACTTTTGTGTTGAGAATCCGATGCAGGTATCTATGTAAAACCTTTTTTAAACTTTAGTTAGCTTTTAATTTAGATTTGCGATTTGCCCAAAATTGTAATCCTGCTTTAATTAGCAGTTAAATAACAAATATAATTCATATTCATCATAGTGATATGTACGTGAAAAGAAAAGTTGTCTGTCTTGTGCCCTTATCATCCGCCTTGTTTTCTAATGGCTGTCTCTCCATTTCGGCCTTCCTCTGGGTCTTTCTTTCTCCGTTTGTTATTGTCTACCCTGGCTATGTCTTCAGCCTACGAGTACTTTATTATTTCGGGTCTCCTCGCTATGTTCTCGACTTTCGTGTTTTCTCTGTTGGTTTCGTTTTCCCGTTTGTCTTTTCTCGTGATGTTTAGAATTGATATCTTCTCACTTTCAAAGAACTCTGAGTATTTGCTCCTGAATATTTGTGAACGACCATGTCTCAGAGCCGTTTGTCATAGCTTGGAGGATACCGTCATTCTAACCCTTTAATGCAAACGTAGCTCAGAAAAAGCTTACGACTCATGACATGATAAAGCTCTTGCATCTATTCTCCCAAAAATTGTCCAAATGGCTGTGTAAATAGTTGATCTTGATACTCATTCTACATCCAAGATCTCGCAGGCTCATTAGTAGTTTTTCCACAATCTCTTCATAGTTGTCTGCATTCTTATTCCCTAGAAAATTCTGTACCACATTACAAAGTGCGTTCTAAGCTCTTCCTTCTGTCTCATTCATGGATGTGATAAAGTTTGGATCCCTCAAAAGTGTTCCAATTTGGTGTCCATCAAATATACCAGCCTTTTTTTTTCTCTTCGCTAAGACCCCAGTTTTATGTGCAAGGGAGGAAAGACAATGTTCTTCCTATCCACTAGAGGATCATTGATGACATTCTTATCGTCAGATGCCAAACTCTGTCGCTGAGGCCATTCATTCTTCACCCAATGCTCTGCTGTAGCTCTACTGTCCAAGTAACACAGGAAACAGGGGTATTTTGTGTGCCCTCCTTGCTGACCTAAAAGAAAGTTAACCATTTTCAAATCCACAAAAATTACCCACCCATGAACATGATATTGCAACCTGTCTAGAACAATCTTGCTGTTATATTCTTCCTTAAGTTTTACAGAATGACCTATTGGTACAGGGACATACTTATTTCCATTGTGTAACAGAACAAATTTCAAACTTCTTTTGGAACTGTCAATAAAAAGCCTCCAATCCCTTGAATCATAAGCTGGAAGTCCTATAAAGAGAAGTAACCCTTCTACATAAGTACAATAGACAAGCTTTCCTGTTGTGATAAAATGAAACACTTGTGCCAGGTTTCAACATTTGATTCTCTTGCAGTCTTGAAGCCAACACTTCAGCAGACTATTTTGGTAGATAAAGATCTCTAACCAAATCATTCAAAGCCTGCTGAGTAAACAAAATTGGTTTGTCACTATCTTCATCACAAGGTAGAACAATATCTGTGGTGTCTTCACCACTAGAAGAAGGTGAGCAGATATCTCCGTCATTAATTTTTGAAAGCTCAGTAAATATGGGTACAGGTATTTCTTCACTATGGGGAACTGGTCGAATAGCTGAAGGGATACTTGGGTACTGCAAATATTGCTTGTTTTTCTTATTGAAACATTTTGCATTGACAAGGCAGAAATAGCAGCCACCTAAATGATTGCTTGTTTCTCTCCAAACCATAGGTACTCCAAACATGAGTTTTGCATTCTTTCCTTGAGACCATAATCTCAAGGGCTCGACACAGGTTATGCACACTTTGTGAGGAGCCCAATGCTTGTCTTGGTCTCCAAGTGGTACTTTGAAGTAAGCCAAATACACACTCTTAACGAAGTCAGTAATGTTGCGCCTCTGATTCTTCAAAGTAAAGCTCCCACAGTTGTAGCAATTTAATTATTTGGATCACTTGAGCAATGTCTCCTGTGAGATGTAGAGGTCATTGTTACGTCAGTAACAAATCCTGCAGACAAGAAAAAATTTGTTAGCTACCTGAGTTGTTCCTTGAATTTCTACCCAATCTCCCGCACCTCAGGCATTGTTTCACAAAAAAAACACAGCAGAATAACAACAAGAAATAACTAAATTTAGTGATAAAATCAATAAAAAACCACTACCTGCAAACGAGTGTTGTGTAAGTTGAAATCTGTTTGTTTACTTTCGTATCATAAAAAATGGTTATGTTATGCATGTTCTAAGAAAACAAAAAATTTTCTTCAGTTTATTGGGAGACTAAATGAAAAGTAAATTTACCAAAATAAAACATATAACCCGTCCTTTTTCTGCTACACTATTTGATAGGATATTATTTTCTTAAAAATTCATTAAAAAATATAAATATGTATAGCGCAAAAACTTGATGTGAAGGAGAAAATCTAAGATCAGATTTGAATTCAGCGCCCTCAAATTAGTCTAAAACTGTTCTTAAATTCCATGCCAGAGAAAAAAGTTTTCTTTGCTTACTAGTGTAATCCAATGCAGCACTAAGCAGATTTGGTGAAAAAAAGTCACATTGCCCAAAGTCTGTTTCAATTCTGATCTCAATAATTTCTCCACTTTGATTTGGGCTGCTCCTCTCGTACATGCTATTTTCAGAATATTAATACAGGCTGTTGGAACCATTGGAACAGTTTCATACATATTCGATCCCCACAAGGATTCTTTCCGTTATTTAATACTTTGATGGCTCACTCGATTTCATTGTCTAGTATTGGTAGGCCGTTTTCACTGGGTTCAGGATTCAACATGATGATATTATTGCTTTCTTCGACATATAGCTGTTGATAAAACTCCCAGTAACTTTTCACTATCTGGTTTGTTTCCACTGTTACCGATCTACCTCCCCGGTATAGTACTGGTATGAGCTTTTTACATCCGCCTTGCCTGTTTACTACGCTCTTCAGATGTCTTTTTCCTTCTGTGAAATGTTGAATTCACTTGTATTATATTCTCTCATATCATCATTCGTATTTCTCCTGATTGTCTTGCACAACTCTGTGTATTCGATGTTTTCTCTTGGGGTGCCTTTGCTGACCAATTTTCGTCTTTTCCGTAGTAATTCGACAATCTTTTCTTTTAGTTTTCTTTGCGAGTCTTTCCTTGACGTTCTTGTTCTTAGAAATAAGTCCCTCTTATGTTCAGGTCGATTCCTTTTCTAGATGTTTCCGTTATCTGCCTCCGTCAGCTGCTTTCCATTTCTTCTTGTTTCAGCAAGTCCAATTATGTTCCACTTAAAACCTGTGTCTGCCAGTTCATGTTCCAATTCTGCTATCCTTTTATGTCCTATGAGTGTTCGCATGTTGTACGTAGATACATTTATTTCTCCAGGGCATTCTTAGCACCCTTGCCCTTGAGGCTGCAGTGGGCTGGGGGCGTTTCTTTATTTTCTGAGGGTTTAAGCCTTACAATAAGCCTAACTTACCCAGTTGGTTGGCTTGAGGTTGTCTACATAATGTCCTTCTCTTAGCCTTTCCCTGCATGGAATAACCTACAAGGGAGCAGGTGGGTTTTAATTCAGAGTTAGTCTCCAAGGTAGATTGCCAATCAAGACTACCTCCCCGACGCTGTTGTTGTTGGGTTGTCAGTGAGTGACCTTTTGTTGGACTGATTGGTTATTTATTAGTTTTTAGCGTGAGCAATATATTGCCGAGGTGACGAGAGATATCCCTCTCTAAGGAGGCTAAGGTTGCACTATCACCTGCCCATAGTCAACACCCAGCCAAAAGGGGAGGACGAGTCACCTTACATCTCCATTAGGAGAAAAAATAGCTAGCCTAGGTTATAGTTATTTGCACCAACTAAGTGCTTGGAACTTCTGTCATGAAAACTGATCGAAGTGTAAGGATGACGATAAGCAATGAAGCAAATATGGTGCTGATTAATCTCAGCTAATTATCAAATTATCAAATTAACAAAACGATATTAAGAGCTGCAACAACTGTGAACGCCGCTTAAGACGTCTCCAAAACGTGGAAAAAACGGAAACAAAGCAAAACAACAAAACAAACGAGGATAAGGATCTTAAGAACAATAACGCCAAAAGAGATAACATGAGTAACGATAAAATATGACAGTTTCCATATTTTCTTCAATTCTCTCTTAAGGGCAGAATAATTTTCAATTTTCTCTTGTTCTCTCCCTATAAATCTCATGTCGTCAAGTGATGCTGTATCAATGATGAAACACTTTCTAGGATCATTTACAAAATCCAAGATATCAGAGCGATGTTCAATGCAGTAATCTGTTTGTATATTAAAGTCTCACATAACTCGCACGTTTTCTTGTTCTCTCCCTATAACTCTCATGTCGTCAAGTGATGCTGTATCATTGATGAAACACTTTCTAGGATCATTTTCAAAATCCAAGATATCAGGGGAGCGATGTTCAACGCAGTAATCTGTTTGTATATTAAAGTCTCACATAACTCGCACGTTTTCTTGTTCTCTCCCTATAACTCTCATGTCGTCAAGTGATGCTGTATCATTGATGAAACACTTTCTAGGATCATTTTCAAAATCCAAGATATCAGGGAAGCGATGTTCAATGCAGTAATCTGTTTGTATATTAAAGTCTCACATAACTCGCACGTTTTCTTGTTCTCTCCCTATAACTCTCATGTCGTCAAGTGATGCTGT